>ML685808.1:8431092-8450618 GCA_007922175.1 Pelusios castaneus
ACTTAATTTTCATTAAGTCGACTTTATTTTCCTTAAGTCGACTTAAGGAAACTGTAGTGTAGACGCAGGGTAAATTAAGTCGACTTAAGCAAGCTTAAGTCAACTTAATTTACAAGTGTAGATGCAGCCTATGTGTCTAGGATAGGGGTCAGCAACCTTTGCCAGCCCCCATGCCACCCCTGCCCACCGCACCCGCAGAAGGGGCCAAAAGGGGCAGTACCAAGCCTCCGGTTCCCGGCTAGGACCAGGGCCAAAGCCATCTCCCACCAGCCCCGTGGCCTTTGGTTCTTGGCTGGGGCCAGGGGCAGCTCCTGCCGGCAGTAGTGGCTTGGTGAGGCTGACCCGACCTCTTACGGGTCATGGCTGAAGATGGCTTGCTGGCTGCGGCGGCTCTGGGCAGGCTGACCTGCCTGCCCTGCTTCCTTCCATCAGCCCTGCCCAGTAGGTGGTGGGGCCATTGTTTTTGCACTTTGGGAAAAATTCTTGGCTGCTTTTATATTATTATTTATATAGTGCTACTACCGTGTACAACATTGCACAAGAGGTGATCTGTGCCTAAGAAGTAATAGGCCCCAGCCTTGAAGAACTTTCAGTTTTAAAAACGTTAAAGGATATCAAGGTAGAAATCACACTTCTGTCTGTTTATTACTATCTGACTGTCAGAAGGAGCACCTTGGGTTTTTATAATGAAAACATAGATTATCGGGAGGAAAGTCACCTTGTATTTGTCCATCTAACATCACTTTATATATATACTAAGTTTCACTGTTTCAATTAACCAAGAAAAGGGAACATTCAACTTCAAATTGAGCAAAGGAAGAGAAGGCATGAAAGAAGGTAAAAAGAAGATGAATGGAGGAGGAAGGGCTAAAAGTAAAAGTAAAAGCAAATGAATTTGCTTTTGAAGAAACACGTAAGGTCTTTAGAAGAAAAGGATGGGATTGGATGAGAGCTAAGGAGAATGTCAAATATTCAAGGATTAGAATTCATAGAAGCCTTTGACAAGAGGAATAGTGTGCAGTAGCCAGAATCAGAATAGAGCTGAGGAAGGTGATAGCCCCCCTAAAAAGGGGAGGAAATCCATATAAGAGCACTGGGCTTTCTCTAGAGATGCTCACTAAATTGTATGCCTGAGGCTATGTACACACGATCACTTTATTGCGTGGTAAGGCTCCTTACCACACAATAAAGCAAATAGTGTACACACGATCAATTTCTCTGTTGCGCAGCAACACCCTCTTGCCACGCAACAGTTAAACCACTCAAAACGAGAGTGGTAGCATTATCGCGGAACAGCTGTTCCGCGGTAATGCTCGTGTGTACTCATTTTGCGCAATAGACAGCCTCCGGAAGTGTCCTAGAGTGCCAATCGAGGCCACTCTGGGACATTGGAGCTGTCAAATATGTCAATTTCACTGCTCTAGCTGAGCAGTGATATTGACATATATGTCAATTTCACTGCTCTAGCAGAGCAGTGAAATTGAGTATTTTTGGGAGCTGCTCGGTTTGGCAGCTCCCCTGGACTGAGCTAGGGGGCTGGCCCAAACCAGCTGCCCACGCTGGTCCGAGCCGGCCCCCCGCTCAGTCAAGGGGTTCGGGTGTCAGCAGCGCCTGCTGACTCCTGAAGCCCGGTAGCTGACCTGGGCGGCCCCCAGCTCAGCCTCGGGGCTTCGTATGACAGTGGGGGCTGGCAACACAGCCCCCGCTGCCACCGGAAGCCCTGCAGCTGGGCTAGGGGGCTGGCTGTGGGCAGTGCATGGTGGGACAGGTGCCCACCGTGCACTGCTCTTCTTTCTCAAAGGAGCATTCACACGGTGAATGCTCCTTTGTGAAAGAAACAGCACGTGTGTACACAAGAAAGCGCTATATTTATAGCGCTTTCCTTGTCCCGCAATAACTTTTATTGCAGGACAAGTGTTCTCGTGTGTACATAGCCTGAGTTCAAGCATGAGCAGTCTGAAGAAGTGTAGAAAAAAGATATAAGGTGGTGGTGTAAACAGAAAATAGAAACTGAGTGAAATAGGGGAATAAAGAGGAGAGAAACAGAGCGTTCTGAGGATGAGATTCTCTGGCCTCTTTAATTAGACAAGTTGATTTAGCTTTGGGGAATCTTGGAGACAGGAGAGAAAAACAGTTTAGGGTGAAGATTTTCAGTAATGAAGCCAGTTGCTGCTGGAGAACAGATGGAGTGCTAAGAGGAGCAAAGAGGCTCTGAGATTGGCAACTTTGAGTCTTTTTCCTTGAAGAATTTTCTACTAATGGAGGGAGGGCAGATGAGAAAGAGCTCGGCTGCCAAGTTAATGAAAAAAGAGGAAGGGTAACTAGAGAGATGATAGATGACACTACTCTGGAGAGAGTAAAGGAAGGAATAGACACAATGGAATTCAAAGCTGAAGGATGAGTTTCAAAGAGGTAGCCATGTTAGTTTGTATATAGCAAAAGCAACTAAAGTCCTGCGGCACCTTAGACTAACAAATGTCTTTGGGCATAAGCATTCATGGGCTGCAACCCAGTTTGTCAGATGCAGGAGGATGCAGATGAAGGGCTAGAAAGTGTCTGACACATTTTGGCTTCTTGTTTTTGTTTTTAGAAACACGTATGCAATGTTTTAAATTTTATGTACCAAACACTTTGTTTTCCCAAAGATTCAGAATGTCCCCTTTAATGCTTCTTAGTAGTGAACAGATCCCTATCCCATCCTCAAGAGATCACACAGACACTGAGTTGGGCTTCGTCTTTACTGCTATAAAAAATGGTCAGGGATGTGTTACTGTGGCTTAACTAAGACATGTTAGCTATTCCTCTGGTCATTGAATTTCTTTTAGCACTCTTCAGAAGCAATAAGGACGCTAACTTCAGTTTTCTGGACAAATACTTGCAAAGGTATTCCGTGTACTTAAATTCCACTTCCAGTTTGTTAAATACATTATTAATCTTCCCTTTCTCATTTTAGTGTGTGCGGTTTTGCTGTGTGGCCAACAAGTCCATTCAGTTCTACAGGTGGCTGTAATTCACCATTGAATTGGGTGATGTTTATATATGGGTTGTATATTAGAGAGGCATGTCTGTATAACCTACATTTGACTTTTTCTCCAGGAGTAGTCATGGATCTTAGTTGGATATTCTGTCTCTGCACATGTTCAGAGACCAGGGCCGGGTGACTCAGCTAAAAGGATCCATAAAAACAAGAACAGGGGATGGCAGTTACTAGAAGCTGTTTCTGAGGCTGTATAGGAAGTTTTCATGGTGGGTAACCCACCTGGCAGGTGACACCCTGATAATTGAGCCAATCCAGCACCAAGGAGTGAAGGGGGCAGAAGGCTATAAGGTTACATTATTCAAAGTATAAAATATTGTGAATAGTGTTTAGAATACTAGTCCAATGTGTTATGGACATCACTTTTACTAAAAAGTGTATGGTGCTGTCTGTTTAAAAATGACTGAGAAGTAGTCTCTATTTTTCAGGGTTTTACAAACAGTAGCCCTAAGGTTTAACTATGTAATGATTTCTGAAAAGTCCTAAGAAGACAGATCCCTGTGCTATGCTTCAGAAAAGAGTTAAGATGAGGTGCAGGAAGACAGAATATATAATTTGCACAGAATACTGCCTGAGCATCCTCACCCCCATTCTTCAATGTATTTGTAAAATGTTTTAGATATTTTCAAATAAAGCCTCTATATAAATGTGGTGGTGGTGGTGGTAATGATTGAATGGATTTCTAAATGTATGTGGAAAAGTGAATGAAATTAAATTTCTGTGCATGAAGCAGCTTCTTAACCAATGTAGTTTTTAACACTATATGGAAAAAGCAACCCTCTCAATTCTCTTAGCAAATTAAAAGATAGGAGCAGTTTTGAATATTGGGAGTGAGATCAAAGAAAAGGATGCTTTTCTCCTTCCTGACGTTTATCATGGTAATCATGTGACTCTAAAAGAGTGCTGTGCTAGCTTGGGTAGAGTGAAACTTTAATCAAAACATAAATCTACACAGTCTTATCTCCATGAAACTCCAGAATATGCTGCATTTTGTCTCAAGCTTTGGGTCTTTATATAATTGGGTTTTTAAAAATCTTTCTTTAAACTCCAGTGAATTCAGTAGCAGCTGTGAAGGGGTTCTCTGGAGTTCCTCTTTCCTGTGTGTATTGGTTAAATGGTAGGATGTTATAGCTAATGTTCAGATCCTCATATTTAAAGTAATGAGTTCTCAAGGAAATCACTGTTTTATATGTATTCTGTTACATGATGGGAGAGTGAAATCACAAGGCTAATAGATGTGTAGAGAAGCAATAATGCCCTACAGATCTGTTCTGTCTATAATTTGTTAAATAGATACATATAAATGAAAGGAAATATTTTCCCTCGTAAGCTATTCACAAGGCAATCATAAGAAGTTCTGCCTGCTATCTGTGTCCTGTTAAGTGCTGACTGTTCAGCACCTGGCACAGGACAGCTGCACAGAAGCCAGAGTATGGGATAATTGTTAGTTTCAGATGGTGTAAAAAGTCACATAAATGCAGATGTAACTGAGGTCATTCCTTACCATTTTATCTTAATTCTTCATTATGTGTACATATGTCAAAAGAATCTGAGCAGGATCCTTCCCCCTGATCCAGCTCTTATACGGTGCTGCAGCATCATAAAGAGAAAGGAAAAGCCCCTTAGACAAAACAGGAAAGAATTTTCTCTGCACAGGTACTGAATAAATTTGCCAGGTTTGACAGATGCAGCAATTTCCTGCAATATTTTTGGGGATCTTAGTGTATTAAGTTGATTTCTCATTGTAGGCCAAGAATTGTATGTAACTTCACAAGGGAAAGTGCCAGGAGCAATTATAGGAATGAAGCACAGTAGGCACATCCAGAAAAGTACCACTCCTGGAACTGGTTTGCATATACTAGTTCAAACTAGATTTTCCATAGATCAATAGACAACGGACTTTTGGATACGTGCCCTGAGTATAAACTGACTCAGGGCCTTCTCTCTGATCCCACAAATGGACAGGACCTTCTGTCTGGGAAATGGCAGTTCTTCCTGGGTAGGGCTAGAAGGGCCTACTCAGGGCCCCATGAGATTGGTGAGTGACTTCTGGTAAGCTTTTAGCATGTGCATAGGAACTTATTTTCTGTAATCTTTTTTCTGTAATGCTTTCACCTTAAGAGCAAATGTACTTGTTTAGAAAGAGCTGTGTGATAACTTGTGACCACTGGCAATTTCAGCTGCTCTAGCCTTCAAAGAATATGCAAAGTGCAGATGCTGGTTTCCATTTGGCTTGCTGGGGACATCATACTGTAGGCAAGAAAATGTGCAGAGTGGAACTGGTCAAGAGGTAGAGGGATATTGGCATCTGCCCAAGAGGCAATGGCTGAGGAACTGGAAGCCTAGAGTAGATGCCCTTTTTAGATGGAGAAGAATACAGATGTAGCTGTCCTGAGCTGTGACAACTGGTTCCCTTACAAGCCTGGGTGTAAGGCACACTGGAGGATAGGCTAGGGGTGCGTCTACATTGGCAACGTAGGTCAACATAAGGATGCTTAAGTCGACCTACACAAAGCCGTGTTCACACCAGGCTTTTATTAAGTTGACTTAAGCGCTTCCTTAAGTTGACTTAATAACAGTTTAAGTTGACTTAATAACACCACTTCTGAAGGTCGACTTAAGCCTTAAGTCAACTTCTTAAATCGACTTAAAGCCAGTGGGGATGGGGAATAGCGCTAAGTCAACCTTATTAGGGCAACTTAAAGGCAGTATGGATGGCTATGTCTACTGTTAAGTTGACTTAAAGTGTAGCCACTCTGTTAAGTCAACTTAACAAGGTCGTCTCGACTGAAAGTCGACCTTGTTAAGTCAACTTAACAGAGTCAACTTAATTTTACAAGTGTAGACACAGCCTAGGGCAGGTGGGGTTTGTCAAGAACAAGGCCACAGTTCATAGCTGTGCAGAGATTCTGGACATTGCTAGTCGCCATAAGCAGCCACTGACAGGCTGCCATCACCTGTACGGGGACCTAGCGCCTCCTAGATTATGATGGGGCCCACTAATCCCCCAGAAAAGCCAAATCACAGGGTACAGAGGTGACTTTAATGGCACCTTAGTACCACTTTCTTCTGTGATACACGTGTGCTGCACTGCCAAATGGCGTCACATGCAATCATGTCCTGAAAGTGGAAAACTTACCAGATATGTAACATTTGATCATTATTATATTACTCTTAAAGCAGACTTTTCAACATTGCCAGCGTTTAACATACACCCTTTACGTTTGGTATTTCATTATATATCCATTCAGGACCAGGAATGTACAATACATAACAAAACCACTTACTTAATCCACTGCATGGATTAATACTATGTTGTTCTACTGCAACCTTTTTGATTTAAAAAAAAATACTGCACAGAACCATATCTCTTTTACTTATTTGGTAATACTTCTGAGTTTGAAAATGTAGTATGAGCAATTCTACTTTTTTTTCTGTTACGGAATCTAATTTGTTTTCTCTTTTCCTTTCATTCCAGCTATACACCAACAGAGATGTTAAATCAGGTTACTCAGTAAATGTGAAGGCCAATGTGTAGTTTTATGTATCCTATCGACTGTCAGAGCCATCTTTTTATTTCTGAACAGTATTGTTACAACTATTCATAGCAGCTAGGGCCTGGTTTAAAAAAACAATGTGTTCATGATGACATGAATTGTCTGTATACGAAATTATGAGTGTTGGATAGTAAATCCATGGGGTCCCTTTTTCCTATCCCTTTAGTGTATCCAAATTTGGAAAACCTAATCTATAAATATGTGCCTGGGGAAAGCAGATGAAGATATACGGTTAGCCAGAGAGGGGAGCAAATTCAAGGTAATTGAGGGACAGGGGGAAGTGATTTCTACTAACGGTGTTATAAACATTTAATTTCAGTGCGCAGTCAATGATTTTTTCTTCAGTTGAGTTGATATGCTGTCAATTGTGGTTGTTAGTAAAAACGGATGTTAGACGACTCACTCTCGGGTTTGATCATGTACCAGTGAAGTCAAGAGGAACACAAGCTAATTTCTTAGCACAACACAGCTAGGAAAACATTTCGATTTCTTCTCCCATTTCTTAGGGAGGAGGAATGTTCATGCAATATAGTATTCAAACAGTGTTCAATATGAATGGATTTATTTTTGGCTGATGTGAAGGTGGGGTCAAGGAAACTCTTTCAACCAATTGGGAGGACAATCTATTCTTTTCAGGGATCTGCAAAACAAAAACACTTATAGGTTTATATGCAGTATGAATCCTGTTAATCTACCATTAACATTATGACATACAAATAATATTTAAAACTTTATCATCAGTATTATTTATGAGGTCAGGGATGTCAGAATTATAATATTACTAGGACTAAAAGCATCACTAAAATGCTTCTGCAGAGTAATCGGCTCCTGGGTTGCCTATATCATTTCGGTATGTACGAAGGTGTGGTGTCTGATATTTAAGCTAAAAATACAGCCTGCCTATCCCTATAAAATGGGAATTAGCAGCAGCTTATTTCTGGTTACCATAAATATTTCCAAATATCTCTATCACAATTAGTTGAAGACAAGGCTATGTTTATTTGCGGTACTTACTGTAATGGTCATGGATATAGATAATTACCAAATTTTAGCTCTTACCTGAGGATCTCCACGTGTTTTACAAACATTAACTACAGGCGCACCCTTTCATGGTAGACTGGAAGTAACATGCTACCTTTTGAGATGGGGAAATTAACTCCTGTATCTTAAGTGAATTTTTTGAGGTCATACAGTATGCAAAAGTGGGAACAGAACACACAAGTCCAGAATTCTAATTCCTCTTCCCAAGCCATTCCTGCTTACACATGGCCGTCCTAAGGGGTAGGTGTGGCCCAGGGTCAATCACCCTGTGTGGGCCCCCACTGCTGAAATGCCACCAAACTGTGACACCCCTCATCGTTGAACTTCGGCCAAAGGCAGCTCAGCAGGGCTCGCAGGGGACAAGATGGTGCTCGCCGAACCACAGGGCCCGGGATGGTCACCCCACTTGC
The DNA here is from genome assembly GCA_007922175.1 of Pelusios castaneus. Classification (NCBI taxonomy): domain Eukaryota; kingdom Metazoa; phylum Chordata; order Testudines; family Pelomedusidae; genus Pelusios; species Pelusios castaneus. The sequence goes on from ML685808.1 coordinate 8,439,138, forward strand.
CCCCCCACAAGGATGGCCATGCTCTTACATAACAGCTAAAGCTGAAACCTGGAATAGGTTTTCAGATAACTTTTTGGTCACTTATAGCTGCAGCACTTTATATTAATAGAATGTTGTACCCAGTGTTGAGATGGTGAATAAGGCACAATTTTTAATCCAATTTGAAACCAGAGCTGATTGTGGACTTCATTAGTTTTACAAAGCTTTAAACAATGCTTCTGTTCTGAGAAGTGATTGTGTATGTCATAACCCTCAAGACTAGCAGGCTTGGATCACTAACAATCCCCTCTGATAATCTCAAGGGGATGTGAAAGTGGACCTTCTCCATTAAATAGTCCATAATTTGGCAATATTCACATCTTGTAATAAATACTAGCTCCCATTGCTTTCACCCTGTGGGTGAGGCACAAGACACTTTCTGTTTTCCTTTTAGTTTAAAAGGTCCTGCTTTTAAAATCTAAACATCCTTTTTAAAATCTAGAGAGCATCCTCTCAAATAACTTGCCCCTCCAGTCCTTTAATAAAATGGGAACTGCAGCCAGTTTATGTCAATGCAAAATTACCACTCTCTGGAACCTGCAGGCTTGTCTAACATTAGTTCAGTCAACATAAGTCACCAAGGCTGCGTCTACACTTGTAAATTAAGTCGACTTAATTTACCCTGCATCTACACTACAGTTTTCTTAAGTCGACTTAAGCAGCTTGCTTAAGTCGACTTAAGGAAAATTAAGTCGACTTTATTAAACCTAGAATTACTTCGACTTAAGGCTTAATTTGACTTTTTAAAGTCGAATTAAGCCAGTGCAGATGTGGGGTAGTCCTAAATTGATTTAGGGCTACCCCAGGATTACACCAATGCCCTCCCTGTTGGGGGGGGGCACAGAGGGAGCCTGGCATGCCCCCTCACAGGGTAGGGCAGAGCCCTGCCCACCCTGCCCCTATGCCCTGCCAGGGTCCCTGTCCCCCTTTGCCCCATTGTACCTATGTACAATGGGGCAAAGGCTGAGCCCCCTGGCACTGGGCAAGGGGTGCCCCCTCCTGCCCCGTGGGTAGGTCCCCCTAGCCCCTAGAAGTCGACCTAGGCATCCAGTGTGGACACTCTAGGTTGACTTTGTAAGTTCCCCCCAAAGTCGACTTAAAATTTAGGTGTAGACTCACTAAGTTGACTTAACTAAGTCGACTTAAAGTTGACTTAGTTAAGTCAACTTAGTTAAAGTCGTCCTAAATTTTCAAGTGTAGACATAGCCCAAGGGAATTGGGACCACAGTATTTTTCTCTTTGGTGCTACGCAGATTTTTATTTCAGGTAACTGGTCAGCAGATAACAGAAGTGTTTCTTCATGCTCAGCTGTCTTCCATGGTTCTGTCTTTTGATGCTGCTGCATGTTTAAAACAAGTACTGACCAAGAAGTTGTCAGACTGCTAATATCAAATTTAAATTCACACTGCCTATTAAATTTATGCAAATTGACTTTTTCAGCTATAGGTTGCTTTCCTACAACTTCTGATTTAATGTTTCTGAACAAAGTTGCTTCAGAAATGGGAATTACAGTGTTGAACTAAGACAGATAAAATCAGCACTTGTAACAGTTATTGCTAGCAATATAATGTTTATAGTTTTAAATATAGAAACAGTTTATTCTTTGGTATTTATCAACGTCAAAGCCAAGAGAGTTCCAAGTGCAGGAACACAGTGGATGACTGACAATAAAACTGCAGGTCTCTGTTACCTTGTAATTGCTGATGTGGTTGAGCAAGCTATTTTAATTGTGAATATATATATATATATATATATATCCTTACCTAATGTTCTTGTGCTTGGTTCCCCAATGGAACATTAAAATATAAATATTTTGGAAATGTCTCTTGTAGTTGATGGCATGCAACTTTTTCAAACTTTCTATTTAGTTTAAAAAATAGGAACAAAGTAAATACAGCCATTAAGGCAGGGAAAAACGAACAAATACAATGAGGAAATCATCTGGAAAATAATCTGTAAACACATGTACACTTGGTTCAACCATGGAGGGCATCATCATTCAAGAATTGAGGTAAAAAGGCTTTTGCTACATGATGGAAATATCATTGCATAAAAGTGAAAAGAAAACATTGAACAAAATAAGTGAAATCCTGGCAAAACATTCATTGACTTCAGCAGAGCCAGAATGTTACCAGTGTGTCTAATCACCCAAAGTCTGCCTTTCTTGGGGATGTGTGGATACATGTGAGATTAGAATTTAGCTCTCATGTATGCATTTGACATTGACTTACACTCCCCCTTAGTAGTTGTTTAAATAGCAAAAGGGCTAATGGTTCATAATCTAAATTCAGCTACTTTCTTTGTAAGTTACTGATATATAATATCAGCTATGATTTAAGAAAGAATCGATACCATCCCACTGCAATATGTGATTTCATTCATTAATTGTGTAACATATGCCATTTTTTCTGTCAGTGATTCACATAACACTCATGGCTCTCGGGATGACTAAATTCTCCTTCCCCTTCTCCCCATTCCTTCCCCTTCTAAACTGCACAATAAAAACCCCTCAATTTTCAAAAGTTCTAAGAGTGCTTCCCGCTGAGAGCAGTAACCTTTTCCTTAATCTGCCCCTCTGGCTGGCTTTCAGTCTGGTGCCATTTCTGAGGTCTGTGCCAATAAATCCACAGCCCTGGGTCCTGCTGTATATCCTTGCTCCATATTCCTGTTCCTGCTGCAGCTACTTAGTGTGAATCAGGAAATTAGAAGCTCACGAAGAGGAAAGTATCCCAGCAAGAAGGATAGGAAATGATGCTAATGAGAAGAGTGCCCTTCAGAGTAAAATGCAACCTCTCCTAGAAGCTGAGAACATTTGCTTTTTCATCATGCTCAGGCTCTGTCAGCCTGGGAATTTCAGAGGGAGCTCAGGATTGAATATAGGTTTCCCCATATGGCAGCACAACATTTTAATGCCTCTACACTGACAGATCGGCCCACTTTTCATTGTTCATTCATAAAAGCTTATGCTTACTTGTAGCTACTGTCCAGTTCATTCAGTGTAATATGTGCTCCAACATTCCTTGCCTTATGTCTCATAGACGAGGTTTAAGAATAGGAAGTAAATGATCAAGGAATAGGAAATAAACGTCAGACTAGTGCCCCTGATAGTATAGCTGGACAAATAAGCAATGTTTTTGGTGGAACTTTTAAAAATATAATTCATAAGGTAGATTATGACTATAATACTTAATCAAGAAGTAAAGAAAAACAAAAGTTTAATTTATAATGAAAATTGTGTTACCAATATTGATAGGCATCTAAGATTATAAAACCATGATCTTGGTTACAAACCTTCTGACATTTTACATATACTGTATTCTTTGAGGAGAATAGATAATCATCTATGTTCTTTTATCTTTGTTCTGCAATGCTGCCCTAGAGCCATCTTAAAACCTTAAAGAATACTACTGAACTTTCAGATCAGCACACTCACTTTGAATTCCATCTAGTTAGACTTTGATATTTGTTACCTTTTTATTTAGACAAAGCAGTAAACCCGTCGTATGAGTGTTCTATTTTCCAATATCTTTTTTTCAGCATTCTTCATGTTTCAAATAAAGAACCAGAGCAATATAGTGTCTTTAAAAGAGCATACATTATCTTGTATTTATTTACAGTGTTGCAAGAATTTACCTTAGACTAGAGTATTAAATACTTGACAAGATTCAGCAAAATTAACTGCATGTATGAATAAATAGATTATACATTTAAAATGAAAATTAGACATTAAAATAAGTAGAAACTAAAAAGGATTCTTTGGAATTGCTTTGAAAATTATTTGAATAAAGGGATGCTTTCTAGTATCAGTCAAATATTGCTGAAAAACTTAAAATAATATCAAACTGAAGTATGGCCGCTTCACCTTGAAGAGGAAAAAAAAAAATCTGTATCATCCATCAGTCAAAGGCCTTCTTGGTTACTTTAATAAAATAGGTAGTCTTTTCAACCCTCATGAAGAACTCTGTCCCCTAACTGAACGAGACTTCCTACACAAAGATTTTCACTGATGGAATCAGCTGTCGACATGGGGTTTGGAAGTAGTGTAGGCAGCCGTCAGAAACTCAGCTGTGACCATTCTTTGCCACAGCAATATTTGCTTTACTGGTTCCCTGTTTTGACATTCCCAGAAAAATTACCAATGACAAGGTGTTGGGATCCTCCTTAAAGAGAATTTCCCTAACATGGCTTTAGTTATAAATTCTTCACTTACTGCCTTCAGGTTCTCCTGATACAGGCATACAACATGTCAGTTTCTGCCAATTGTTTTTTTGTTGTTTTTTTTGGAGGGGAAGTGGGCATTGGATCAGCATTTGGTAGCATACGTGTACTCATGAGAAATTCATCAGGAAACAAATAGAAAAAGCCTCATCTGAAGCATAGTACACAAGCAAAATATCTCTCTCCTCTGTTAATGACGAAGAAGCTCAAAAGAGATTTTTTTTTTTTTAACTGCTGTAGGCAACCCTTTTAAGGGTTATGGTGTTTCATGTATACATGGTAGAGACTAGAGATTCTATAAGAGTAGAGGTTAGAAAACCCAGCCTAATAAACTCAGAGTTGACTTTTTCCCCAGGAATGTTACTAGGATCAGTCAGTGACTGCTTTCCTCCCTCCAACATTCTCTAGAGGTTGAGGAGCAGGGAAGAGAGCATTCTGTCTCTGTTTCCACCTGTCATTCTGCCACTATGGACGAGTGATTAATACATGACCTCCAAGGGTTATGCTGGGGTAGTTAAGGTAGATCATCTGCCAGAATCCAGATTGTCAGATACTATTGAATGGACTGCAAAAACCTTTATTTACTGTTTATATTTTGTGTTCTTTTCTCTTTCTCTGGAGTCTGGGCATTGACTATACCTTGACCAAAAAATTTGGATCTTGACAAAAAATAATTGATTGACTCTGTATTACAGCACAGATTTCAAAAGAATCCCAGGCAACCCATTCACAAGGAAGGCCGTGTTCAGGCAAAGGGATGACCTTCTCCAAGTCAGGGCAATTGAATCTGCACAAGACTAGGACTGATATCCGGTCTTATACTCCATACTGTTCCTTGTCCTGAAGAATCTGGACTGTCCAGTATTTAATAAGTTGATCCACTTTCACAAATTCAGTATGGGCTGCATTCATGCCAACCCTGGAATCAATCATCTAAGGGGATTTTCTAACACCTGTGGACCTAAAAGAGGCAGATTTCCCCCCATTCCCATCCTTTCAGCATACAGACAGCATTTGTTTACTGCACTTTCCATGTGCAGTACAAAACCCTTTATTTAGGTATTACCACTGCATCCAAGGGGTAGTAATGGCACTCTATGTCAGAAATGGATACATCTGTTCCCTTTTTCCCAACGACTTCCTAATAAGAGCCATCTTTTACAGAAGTCAGAACGGCAATTGACATTACATACCCTACAGCAATGTGGTTTTATAATCACTCTGGTAAAATGCCAGAGCATCTCTACACATAAAATACAAGATGTTGGAATTTGGCCAGACTCAGTGTTCCTGCAGAGTCGTCTTCTCCCGTACCAGGCACATGTTCTGGAGCAAACACACAATGTCCTTCACAATCCAGACTACAATTTGACAATCTTACAGTGTATCCTAGGAGTTTGTGTTGTCATGCATATATACACTTGGTAGGCAAAATTATATCTCAGAAGCTTTCAGATGATACCTATTGAGCTTCCCTGTTCTCACTTGTCCTTGCTGTGCTCACATTCACAGACCCTTCTGCGCAGTAAAAGGTCCCTCAAATAGTTACATCTGACAAGATTCATGGATGGATTATGTCAGCTTTATGGATTGACAAGTCCAGTGCACCTTATGACCAGTTTTTATGGGGAGCAACTAGGGCTTCTCTGCAATATATATTTTTTTTGAAAGTCATAGACTTCAGTCAGGTAAAGCAGCTTTTGGCAGGACTGTTCTGCAACCCATAGTTCACCCTTACCCCCTCCCAACAACTAGTAGTAATAGATTTGAGGAAGATACAAAAAAAAATTCTTATGACTACCCAATTTATGATTGCATTTTCCAAAGTGAGAATGAAAAATTGTCTTACTTAACTGGACATTTTCATTCTATGTAGGAGGATGGATCAAAAAATTTATCTCCTTCCTACCAGGAGGTAAGTTTTCAATAGTGTTGCACTGGAGGTTTTCTCCCCACTTTTTTACGGAGACCTGTTGGATAATCCTGTTCTTGCATTTAATCTATAACTTCAGGGATTGCCCAGTTTATATCCTTTACATGGACAGTTTTACTTCTTACTGTGGGATAGATTCATCTAATATTGTTAATGTGTTTTGACAAAGTGTTTTTATTCAGAAATAAAATTCAGCTTTGGAAGTGACACTTTGAAGAGGATCTGCAGTATGAGGAGTTAACTGGAGAGTCAGCCCAGCCAATCAAAACATATGATACAGTCTCTTATAGTACAGTTAAGAACCCAATCACTGCTGAATTTATGGACCTTTTCCCCTACCTAGAATGAAAAATTCTGAGATGATTGATTGATTTTTGTTCCTAAATTGTGACGTTGGTGACATTAGGTATCTCTAATATTTCACATACAAAGAAGAGAACATTTTAGCTATATAAAGATGTGATACCTAAAGAGTTTTTAAAAGACCAAGATACTGAAATAGAGAAGTTAAACTAGGCACAATTTAATGCATATGAGTGATTCTGTGATGTGAGAGGTTAGAATGTACTATTTGACTTTCCAAAGTTTGAGGGTGCCTACCTTTAAGCACTTGGAAACGATAGTAGTCTGTTCGAAAGACAGCCTACAGTTATTAGGCAGTGGAGTGGAAACTTGATCCTGCAGTCCTTATTCATTCAAAATTTCCACTGAAGTCCCATGCAAAAAGGCAACCTTTTGAATATAGAATGGTGAATAAGGCACTGGTGAACTGCGAATATCAGTGGTAGTCAACAATAAAGCTCCACTTTTGTGCAGGTTTCCAAAGCTATTTTTATAACCAAAGTTTATAAAAACCCAGAATTATATCAGTGAACTAAATGGAGTGACAAGGTGCTGTAATATTTTTTTCTAAAAAACTATTCTCTCACCCACATTGTCTTTCTAATATCCTGGGACCATCATGATTACAACTACACTGCATGGGAAAATGTGTTTAATTTTTATTTGACATTTTAATCCCCCAGCATCTAATGACCATATCTGGCATTTAGCCACTGGCTCATGTTTAGGATGCTGCAGAGCAGGACTACCCTACAGGTAGCTCAAAGGAGAAGCAGTAGGAAAGAGACCTTTGCTGGTGAATATTGGAGCCTATTCCCCACCTTGAATGCCTGACCCACTATTTGGGCTGGCCCGCCTGACCCACTATGAATCAAGGAATCAGCCCTGTGTTCCCGTGAGCAGAGATTGCAATTGTGAATAGCCCTTACATGATGGATGTGTTGGGGGGGGGAGGAGGGCTAGGCAGGAGGAGTCTTTATTACACCTTCTTCTATGCAGTGTAGTCAGACAAAGGCCAGTTCCAATTGGCCCTGCTTGTATCCAAACTGTTCATATGAAGGGACATGCTTGATTCTATGCTAGTTTTTAAAATGAAATATCTATGGTTAGCACAAGTGCGTCTCATGTTGGTGATGTTTTATATATGTGTTTTTATTTAGGAGATAATATCAGGAATTCCTCCTTATCACTCCTCAGTCTGCAGTCCTCTAGAATTCTCCCCAGGTCGCTTTGCCTTGCTCCCCTGAATTTAGGATTTATATGAAAGGTTTACATCATCTCCTTGTCCTACATAGACTTTTTCAGTAATAATCAGGAGAGGCAGACTACATTCATCACAAAAACCAGTATGTTAAAGTAGCTGTGGTGATTAATTTTTTTTTTAATTAATTACTATATGTTTTAGAGTCTAATGAAATTTAACAGAATGTAAGCCTGAAACCAAAAAGGTTAAACACCGGGTAACTTTTTTGTTGAAGTTTTAAGCATCCATAATTTAGCATACGTGTGCACTACAAACTAGGGTTGTGATTTCCCGGCTTGCATACACCTGCTTGAAACTGGTGGACAAGTACTCAGCATGGCTAAGCCATTCCCCTGCTGGCGTACACATGCTCATGCGAGCTCTCGCTGCTGCTACTTAGGCTACTGCAATGACTCTATTTATACTCATGTTAGTTCTACTAAAAATAGAGACATTCCAAAGGGGTAGCCATGTTAGTCTTGGTCAGCAAAACAAACAAGGAGTCCTGTGGCACTTTTAAAGACTAAAATTTATTTATCGCATGAGCTTTGTGGGAGAAAATCCCACTTCGTCAGACACTTTGAACATGCTTTAAATTTGTTAGTCTTTAAGGCTATGTCTACACTTGTAAAGTTAGGTCGACTCTGTTAAGTCGACTTAACAAGGTCGTCTTTAAGTCAACTTAAAGTCAACCTTGTTAAGTTGACTTAACAGTAGACATAGCCATCCACACTGACTTTGTCGACTTAATAAGGTCAACTTAGCGCACGTGAGCTGTTCAAAAAGTGTGTAATAAGATTTTTTGTTTTATTTTGTTTTTTCATAAGGCTTGGTACTTCATCACATGGCTATCGCCTCCGCTGATACTAGGAGGTGTTCATAATAATAAATGTCCCTTTCACCAGTGACTCCATACTACTTTTGTAGAGAAGTAATGTTTGTAGGTGTAAACATAAGGTATATGTACAGGAATGCAACATGGGGAGGGGGGAAAGGGTACACTTTACCAGAGCATGGAGGCCCTGGCAGACCAGTCCAGGCTGCAGCCCCCATTACCGGGGTCTGTATTTTAAGTTTGTACTGGGCCCGAAAAATTTATGCTTGGGCCCTACATGAGTATTATGGATGGGGAAACATGGCTGGTTGACAGGGAGATCTCCAATAAATACAAATACATACCTTGAGAGAATGGTAGGCATACCGCTTCTGTATGTAGCTAAATAGCTCCAGTACATATTGTTGTAACATGGTCGGTACAGAACAGATGAATATACAGAGCCTCACCAGCCTGTTCCACTGGACACACATACATACTGAACAGAAGAGTCAAACTCTTGGCAGGCATTGGCTTGTCTCAGCTGTTGTTACATCTCTCTCCCCTAGCTAACATAATTATTCTCACAAGCTGATTTTAGCAAAGCTAGGAATTTAGATATTGCGACACTTTTTAAAGATGAATGCTCATATATCACAGGCTTCTGACCATTGAATCTCAGGAGTGAATTGATTCCGATTTTTTTATGACCTAAATAAATATTGTAAATAAAAATGTACCTGTTCCAGAGCTTCAAAATCACATTCGAAATTTCAGGATTTCTTTTTAATTTTTAGATACAAATTCATGCAGAATGAACTTCGAGTTTATATTTCAGGAGCAGTTTTAAAAATCAGATTTTTTTTTTATTTTTGATTTTTTTAAAATCATTTAGCCTTTATAATTCCACATGTGATTTCATTAAAAAGTTATTTGTGTTAACTTGTTACGTTGAAAAAAACAGACAGGTGAATGTTATCAGATATTAATATTGATGTTTTACTCAAATCTGTTTTTGTTAGCAATTACAATAAATTGATTGTTCATCACCATTAAGCATTTGAAAGATACAAACAGTACAGAGCAAGTAGATTAATTGTATTTATTGGGGTGGAGAGATTTTATGGGCAATAAAGTACAAAGTTTTCATCCATAAAGAATGCACCATGCTGCCACTAAAGTGATTTAGTTAATTGATCTAAAAGTAGGTTGATTCATGATCAGCAAAAAGAAAAATAAATCTTCATTTAAAGCTCTCAGAAAAAAATTGCTCAAACTGTCAAGAAACAAGTTTCTCAACTAATCCAACTGTTAAGAATATTTTGAGACCATTCATACGGAAGCACTGCAATATTGAAAAATGCTCATTACTATTTTTCAATCTGAGACTTGAAAACTTAAAAGAAACGAACTCTTGATTAAAAATAGTTTGTACAAGGCATACTATCTGTATGCCATATCAAGAAACCTCATAAAAATCCCTCCCTTATTACCCATGAAAAGAGGTGATTTGTTTTGGTTTTTCCCATTAACTTTTCCTGGGTCAGCATGTTATCCTGTAACTACAGTGGACAAAATTATTTTACACAGTGCAGCCACTTTGCACCCAAGCACTGCAAAAGGGGTAGATTAAAAAAGTCCAGCAAACAATTCCACTTGTGGAGGATAATATCTCCAATGAACATTTGATGCAAGAGCTTTGTGCAGTTCGAAAGCTTGTCCATTCAACCAACAGAACATAGTCAAAGAAAAAATATATTACCTTGTCTCTATTTCTCAAGCCATCAAATCATATTTCTAATATCTCATAAGTGATTGACTTCATTGATTTATTATATAAATAATATATAGGAGGCTTAAGTCGACCTAACCTAAGCCCTGTCCACACTAGGCTTTCCATTAGTTCAACTTAAGAAAATGCTTAAGTCGACCTAATGAAAGCTTAGGTCGACTTAGTAAGGACCTCTCATTAGGTCGACCTAAACCCAGTGTGGACGCATAAATCCACTTTCTTAGGTTGACCTTAGAGAAGTTAGGTCGAATTACTAAGTCCCAGTTAAGAGAAAGCACTTTGTTAAGTCGACCTAATAAAGTCGACTTTAGGTAGACAAAGTTGACCTTATTAGGTCCACTTAACAAAGTCGACCAAACTTTTCCTAGTGTAGACATAGCCAAAGTGCTTTATATGCATTAGTTAAATAAGCCGCCCAATCACTGTGTGGTTAATGTCCAATTCAGAGATCAGTTAAACAGAGAAGTTTAGCTCTTGCTTATAGTCGCACTGCAGATGAATGGTAAAGCTGAGACTAGAAGCTGGTAACTCTTATACCTAGTCCCCTGTGTTAGCTGGTAGGTAACACTTCTTTCTTCAGCAAAAAATCTATAGCGCATTCTTATTTGTACTTGAAAGTGAATATCATACATATTAAATTGATTGAATTTTTCTTTAAAATACTATGTGATAGCTATGGTATCTTCCATCTATCAGTCAGTGTTATCAAGCTTCCAATTAACTTGGCTATTGAAAAGCTAGAATAAAATTGTACTGTTGGTTTGCCATGAAAACAATTGATATAGGCTGTATTGTATAGAATAGCTTATAGGAGGTACATATGTTAACCTGTAAAATATGGCTACATGCATTTCATTCACTGAGCTTCTGCAGGCTCTCATGTAATGGAAACCAGTATTTTTTTAAAGGAAGGTAGTCACATTCAATAATGAATTAAGCTGGAATGTATCTGTTTGGCATCTAACTCTATTGAAAAGGATAAATAACAGAGCTCATGATGTTCAAATGGTCTAAAATCACTTGCAGTTTAGACAACAGTCACATGAATTACTCTGTGTGTGTGTGTGTGTGTGTGTGTGTGTGTGTGTGTGTGTGTGTGT
>ML685808.1:8450628-8471039 GCA_007922175.1 Pelusios castaneus
TGTGTGTGTGTGTGTGTGTGTGTGTGTGTGTGTGTGTGTGTGTGTGTACATATGATTATCTTTATAAAGCAAGGCTGCTTAGTATATGCATGCACACATCTTCATGTATGTCCCTATGTTGGTTGTCCCTACATTTTATTTTAAGGAAGTGTATTTCTAATTAGGTAAAATAAGCTAGAATGTTTCAATACATTCAACACAAAACCAACCATTTCAACAGGATGCATTTGTCGGGCTGTTGATTTCATTTGGGAATGGGTCTTTGTGTCTTTGAAAGAGCAGCAATGCCACCTACAGGTTCAAATCTTAGTTTGTTTTTTTTTTAAAAAAAAAACCTCAAAGTCATCAAATGTCTGTATTAGGCTGTGTTTTAAATTAATGTGACAGTGTTTGAGAATCCTTTAACTTTCCATGATGCGTTCATAATATCTCCCTCATGATATTTGATACAAAATATTTGACAAAAAGTATGGTGCCCTTTTTGAGGATATATAAATGCTTAATATATTGAGGGTTTTTTTTTTCCTGACGATTAGAGTTCGTCATGATGAGCAATTAATACCTAAGATGCTCTGATTTTCATCTTTAAACAAGAAAGCCGGTGTACCATCTCCCCAAGGAATGTACAGCTATGATTAACCTGTGTGATGTGTAAAAAGGGTTGTATGACTTCCTTCATTCATTGAAAAGAAAATTCATTATATAAGTAAGAGCAAGAGTGCAGTCAGTGGTCTGAAATCTGGCTTTGGTGTAACCAGGAGCTAAAAGTTGATAAGCATTAATAGAGAAGAGCAGTGGTAAAAGAAGAAAAAGCCACCGTCAATCTGAAATCCAGAGCATGCAATGCAACTATTCTTTCAGTAAACCTGAATGTGTTTGTCAATGGAGAACCTGGCAGAAAATCACTCTTAAATTTCATCCTCTAATCTTGAGTTAGTATCTGTATTAAAATTAAATCACAGACAATGCACCTCTATGAGCTTGGCTTTTGTAGGATTTTCCTGAAGAACCACTTGTATACCAGCTTTATCCCTTCAGAGAGCCTGCCCCATCTTGATTATATTCTGTATAGAGCTACTGAACTGCATCATCCACAATTACTCTTTAGAACTGTTTCAAAGGGGTAGCCGTGTCAGTCTAGTTCAGCAAAACAAACAAGGAGTCTTTTGGCACTTTTAAAGACAATTTGTTAGTCTTTAAAAGTGCCACAATATTCCTTGTTTGTCTTTAGAACTGTGGCAGCTTTAGGCAAGATTGTGAGCTCTTGACAAGTATTTAAAAAAAAAAAAACCCTGTCTCCCAGCTAGACATGGCAACAACTTAAGTTCTCTATATTGATTCTATTTACGGATAATAAGTCTGAGATAATCTCCTATAAATAACCTGTACTGTCTTTTGGTTATATTATAGTCTTCTTTAGGGGATCTGCATAGATGTAAACTTACTTCACATCTGATGATACAAACATTATTATAAGATAGTAATATCTTACCCTGGGCCCCTAGCAAGCTCTTTACCATATACAGTAAATTATTACAAGTTTTGGAGACACGAACTGCAAAGATGAGACAGAAACAAGCTTCAAATCATTTTAGTTTGAAAATATCAAATATTTTAGTGCCACCTAAGCATTTAAATGTAGGACATACATTTAATGTAATTGTTCAGCAGGTAACTTTTATCAAATTTGTTTTGCCTTATTGAATTCACATAGAGATCTGAAGCACTATACTCAGTCAGAATGGCAATTAATAAACATTAGTTAGTTTGATTAATATGAATAGTGTCAGTGAGCAATTAAATTCTAATTGAGCATTAAATAAAGTCCACTTACTGTAAAGTTTCACCAACTGAGTTTGAAAAGCAATTGTAACAAGGATTTGTTCAGAAAGCCAAGAGGGTCAGTGTAATGGGTTCATGATCTTGATTTAAAAGAATCAGCAAATGAAGACATTTTCTTCACACACTAAAGCAGTTTGTTGATGAAACAAGGATTTATATATCCAGAAATTATAATAGACCACAGTGAGAATCTGGTTTTTTAAAAATCCCCTTTATTCCACCATGTAGGTATATAAATATACCCTCATTATAAACAGCTCTAATCACCTGCTTCCTGAGTTTCACCCTATTACAGTGTTCTATAAGGGCTGATGGCAGTCTTGCTGCCAGCCAGTCAGAAACCAGTTCCTGTATACAAGCTTTCTTTCCCACTGTTTTCCTGAGAATGCAACAACCATCTCTTTCTCCTCTGAAAGTTCTGTGGCTGCTTCACTACCTTCTTGTGTGATAAATCTATAACCCATTAGCTATTGGGGAAGAATAGAATGACTCCACAGTATTGGCCATACTCTGATTATTCTCTTCATACTCAGTAATATTTTTCATCCTGCTATAAATGTATTTAGAGTTTTACAATTACAAGCCCCCTCTTGTAATAACAGCATGCAGACATATTGCAGCAACTATGGGGAGTTACTCTGATGTCACTGGGGCTTTCAACAGTCCATCTTCATGCTATACATTGAAGGATCACAGTCATGAGCTCATACACATTCTTACATGAGTTCTTCAATCACCACTGTAGTTCTAGTATCTGACTCCCTCATAAATTCTCCCTAGAACCTGCTGCTGTGCTTCTTTAGATATTCTCCAATAAACTAAATTGATTTCAGGAATTAGACTTCCTGAATTCGTATCTGATTAACAAACGTGTTCTGTGTTGCAATGCAAGTAGTGAAAAAAAAAATTATGGAATGTCTGTGAAGAAGAACCTTTCGTATTTGAAGGAACATGGTTTTTATCTTTGGATTCTAGAATGGTGGATATGCAGGATACATTTCACTAGGAAAAACATATTGCACTACTACAAGCTGTGCATTAAGAAGTTAAGGGGATTATTTGTGCAGCTGCCAAACCATTCTGTTCATGCTTTTTATTATTTTTCTGAGCAGCAACAGGAGACATCTTTTCCCTTAATATGATTAATATTAGTTGTATCCTAGAGGAATACATTATTTTTTATTTATGCATTCTAGTAGCATGGTTTTGTTATCCTAATTCTGTCCTTGCTTGTATGTTCAGATTTCAGTTATCATGTGAAAAAAATGTGTCCATTTCATTAAAGTAGATTCTGTTCTCAATATTGTATAATTATCTTTGTAATCATGTGTTTTTTTTAATCTTACTTCTTTCAGAGTAAGTAATTAGAATATAGAAAACATTCTCCTTCACCTATTTGTGGATGGTTTAGTTCCTTTTTAGTTCTTTCTTACTGCTCTACTGTACTGAAACATATATTTTATTATTTTCTGTATCTTAAGAATTATACATGTAAAAATGTTGATTCCCCACTCCCTTATAAAGCACATTTACTTCTAAATCTTCTGACTAAAAGGAACAGAACTAAAAAGAATGGCTATTTTGGACAATGGCTCCCAAATTTTGAAAATGAACTGTGTTTTGTAACGTGTGATATGGTGTATTGATATAAAATTAATCAAGTTTATGTCTGCTGTCAGCGCTCAGCTATAATAAATGACAAGCTGTTGTGGTGCCAACCCATCCAAGAAATGATTTGCTATCGGCTTTGTCAGAAATCTGCTGACATTCAATGTGTTCCTGACTATGGCTCAGATATGAAATTCCAGCTTTGTGTCATATATGCATGAGTTCTTCTTTCAGGCTGTTTTGGCTTTCTGCAGCTGTTAAAAGGTCAGAGGTAATCAGATAAGCCAGTAGGATGTTATCTGTCATTATAATTGACTTGAGCCATCATACATAGGAAATCATGCTGAATATCAATTCTGACATTTGAAGAGACGGTGTAGTGGCCCCATTACCACAAATGTATCACACACTAAGCTATAGCTGATACTGAAATATTTCTGTGCAGTAAGAAGTGCCTCAAGGTATTACATTTTTATATCTACTTATTTAGTGAAAATCATCTTAACTATCAAGAAATTATCTTCCCCTGAATGATGTGATTGGATTCATTCAGTATTGAAATATTGCTGTACATAATTTATTTTCAGTTGCATAGTGGAAGTATTAGGACAAATTTAATTTCTGCCAATCTAACAATTTATGAAGCAGTCAAAACTTGTTTTAATAACACTTCTAAAATGTTTGACACATATCTAATTGAAATGACATAGAATATTTGTCTGTCAATAGCTTGCCAGTATCAGAGTAACACCTCATAGCTTAGAATTTGTGTTGAAGTAGCTAGTCATGGCTCTGAAAGTCAATTAAAGTGATGCCATGTGCTCTCTACTGCAGTTGGCTTATGATGTACTAACACTGCAGTGAAGCTATTTATTTGGATAATTAGTGCGCCATGCCACATTTAGTACATCTTTAAAAAAAAACCTGAGAATTTATACATAACTATATCTTAAATTAAATATTTATTTTGATACACATAAGTGCTGCTAAATTCATCTATTTTATGGTACATTGGATTTAGCATCCAAAGAAGCATTTTTTATCAATTATTACAAGTCTCACATCACTTTTTTTATTAAGATGATATAGGTTCAACCCATTCTACCCAGATCATTATGTTCCCGTAATTAATATATTTTTAATTTTCCCAAGGGATGGTCAGACTGTTGTAAGACTCTCACACAACCAAATAATGGCAACGAAAACCCCCACATCTTTTACCCATTTTTCAGTACCATGAGGCAAATGCTTAACTTGTGTAAACTGATTTCAAAGTAGTGAGGTCAATAGAGTTATGACAATGCTCAAGATCTGCCCCTCTATTCCAGTTAAAGTTTTCTGACATACAGAAATATTATGATACATGGTTTTTTGCTTCTGTTTACTCGTGGCATTTGGCAGCAGATTCCCAAACTATTAGAGAGGGTCCCAAGTAGTAAACTGCAAAACCAGATCCAAACCTTAGCTTTCTGAAATGAAGTGATAGTTGATTTACAGGATTTCGGTTTGGGTCTCCTATTGGATCCATTTAGAGTGTTCTCATAGTTCGAGCCAAGAGAGAAAGGCTTGTGCTTGTGCACTTTCCAGGCCAAGAGGTGCTGATACAAGGGACTCCAGAAAGGACTCTAGATAAATATCTAGATTGTAGAACATTTTTCCTAATGAAATTTGCAGTGCGAAGCTTTTCTGGTTTGCCATCCATGTTCTACGCTTAATATCCCCTACTATTTTCTTAGTACCATATGATTAATCTGTCATTCATGGTGGTTCTTGTCCGAAATAACTGTAATAAGGGAACAAATCGTACTTACTTCTAGAGGATAAACTTGAATATTTTTATATTGTCACCCATAGCTCACATTTTGGTGTTAATTAAATTAACTGATTATTTTGGATGGTTTGGCAAAAGCAATGGCTACATTTGGGGATAATCAGGATAACCAGACACAGACATACAAAATTTATAGAAGGAAAAACAAGTTCAATGTACGAGAGAGAAACCCTTTTATTTTATGAAGAATTTTAGTGTTGTTTAGTTAAATCTGTCATTGCTATTAAAATATATTACCAACAAACTGTTGAATCATGCAGAAGCCCTTTCCTGGGTATCTGCTGCATGCACCATTGTCTTTCTACAGGTAGTATCAAAAAAGAGATTCATTATCATGAGATTCAGTTTCTTAGGCTATGTCTACACTTACAAGTTAGTTCGAATTAAGGAAGCTTAATTCGAACTAACTTAAACCTTGGCCACACTAGACTTTCATTAGTTCGAATTAAGGGCTTCCTTAATTCAAACTAATAAATTTGATTGCTTAGTTTGAATTAACCTTTTAATTCGAAATAGTTAATTTGAATTAAGTCAGTGTGGCCATATTAGTTCGAACTAACTGCTTAGTTCGAACTAATCGGCAAATTGACCTTCCTGCAACTGACTAATTCGAACTAAGCAAGTGCCCTGCATGGCCATGGCTAGTTTGAACTAGCATTCTAGTGGGGCCATGCTAGTTCGAATTAACTTAATTCGAACTAACGAAAATTAACTAATTCGAACTAGCTTTTGTAAGTGTAGACATAGCCTTAGTGTCCAGCTCTTACTGTTATCTTTTTAGTCAGTTACCCTAGAATTTGCAAGACTGTTGTGTTTAAGATCCTATGGAGATATCTTTACAAATGCCCTACTATCCAGTTGAAACCCTTGTAACATTACATTTTTCTAGACCCTTTTTGATTAAATGCTACTGCTGGGACTGTTGGGTTGAGAGATTGATCTTATTATTTTAAAAAGAAGTTGGACATTTCTTTGAGCAGCAGATCTCTCTGTTTCTGTTATTTAATGTGTTGGGTTGTTTGATTTTTAACGTGACAACCACCATCTAGGTTGATACACTAAGGATTGAAGGAGGACCTGTTCTCTACAATTTGAGCTAAAAAGCCAGCATGCTGTGGCGATAACATATTATTTTTGAAACCACAATGGCAAACCACATCTTAATAATCTCCTTTATTGTGACATTCCCGGCAGTGAGAAGTGAATGTGCACCAAACATGGTGCTCAAATGAGGAAACACTGAAGTATACTTGCATTCAATATTGTTGCTCCCTAATCAGTGGTGTACAGAGAGTCAGCAGCAATTCTAGAAAGGAGTTACTCAGTGCTTCTATTTCTCATGAGGCCAAAAGATTAGTCTCATCTCTAAGATGATATAGGACCGTTAGTTGGTAATAAATTCTTATTCTTTTGGTTTTTGACACTGAATAAATACAATGAGTGAACCACACCCACATTTTACAGATAATCCTTCTACAAATTGGCAGAGACTTATTGATATGGTACTGCCTGGAAGCCGCCCATGATGGAGAAGTGCTGAAAGTGATCATTCTGGACCAGTTAAGGATCAAAGTAGTTTATTTTAATAAGTAGCATTTTCACACATTCATCATTTGCAAAATAAATACTTGGAAATGACTTTTTTAGTGATTGAGCTTTGTCAGTCTTTGGTTTTTGTTTCTTTCAAATAACATTCAGGGGGCAGTTGTGAATTTCTGTAAGCATAAAAGAAAAGGCTTTTTTTTTCCTATTAAAATAAATTGCTATATTTCTTTTCACAAAGAATTCAAGAGGACCGGACAATAAAGTTTGCCCTTCATTAGAAGGATTGTGGCCTAATATTACAGACACAAAAGCACATGTGTAATTAAGTAATTTTCCTCATGGAAGTAATCCCACTTATGAAGAAAGGTTAGCAAGGAGACACAGGTTACAGTGTTTTTGGTAGTCTAGTGACACTGTACTCTATGTATGTGTGCATCATCAGATTTTGACGGCACTTTTCAGTGCCTACAGTGTTGGTAGAGAATGTGGCAGGTGTGAGAGCTAGATGGCAATAACTCAATCCAGATAAGAATGGAAGTGGTTGTGTTAGGTGTTCAGAGCCTGGTGAGTCATCCCGGAGCCTGAGTACTCTAAACGTGGTGAATCATTTGAGATAATTACTTGTGAGTCCAGGGTCCAGTCAATCCACAAGCAAGAGTTCAGTTCACCCCAAGACAAATGTATAGGTATCTAATGAAAGCAGCTGCTCCAGACTGCTCACTGTCACTACCTTGTTAGGGATGCCCCCTGCTACTTGGTCCCTGCCCTCTGCTCCAGCTTGTTCCTACTATATAATATATAATATATAATGAGTCTTTGTCATAGGTTATAAAGATTCCTGGTTTTTTTTAACCACAAAAATATGTGTATATACAATTTTAGCATATGGGACGTAAACTTCAATTGCTCACTCTCTCTTAAATTTCTCAATCATAAAATGCCCAATACCCCACCCCACAAAAAAAATCTAAATTATTCTTCCATGCTGCTGGTTTTATTTTAATTGTTTCAGCTGAGCCAGGGTTGGACTTTTCACACAAAACATGAATCTGTGCTGAAATTACTTAAATGTAACAAAAATCCAAATTATTACCACCACAAGAGGAAAATCTATCCTATTTTAGAAGTCATTTAAAGTGAGACACTGAAAATCCAATCTGAGTATGATCTTTTGGTCTATAACAAAGATATAACATCTGCACTACTGAAATGACCTCACTTATATAAAAAAAAAATCTTAATAGGCTATAGTGTATGCCAGGTGAAGAATAGTAAATTGTACTAAAACTTAAAATAGCAACTTATTTCTACAGAGATGTGGCTTTCCTGGTCTTATAGTTTTATCAGACACTTCTTCCATCACAGTAAAGATGTATTAACTATCTTTTGATAATTTTGCTTAGATATATTGCAATGCAAAGTTCATCAATCTCAGACTTTGGCATTTTTTTTGATGCTGCTGCCTTATCTTCCTTTTATCATTTCACCTCTTTTTTTCCCTTGGAAATCTTCTCATGGTGTAAGACATAATAAAATTTCTCTCCTAAAGTTCAGTGGACAAAGCTTTAAAAAAAAAAGTGTAATGTAGAAATTCTTGAATGATATGTTGAAATTCTTTCTTAAGGGATTGATTCTCATTTATGCTAAAGTCTCTTCACACTGCTTTAGAAGTGTCAAGATCTTTTAAATGTGCATAAATTACACTATTAATTAGTCCCTAATTAGGATGGAGCTCAGGTTTGGTTTAGTTTTTATAAGAGCCCTTTCCAACCTCTGAAAGTAGAATGATCTATTTATCTATACTTTTTTTTCTATGTTATAACAAGCAATATAAGTAGTTATCTTGCCCAGCATTAAAACAAATATAATCCCAGCATACACACCAAAAAGTACATATTGGGCCAGATCCTCAACTAGTGTAAATCAGATGAGCTGGGTTAACTTCAACTGGCTAGCACACTAGCCCTGTCTCAATATTTTATATGAGAATGCGTGGTTAATCTGTTATTGGTTATGGTGAGTGGTGGAGGTGTGGACAACAAATAGTAATCATTTGTTATTTGTAAACTCAAAAAATTTGCCAAAACATTATAAACGCAAAGGAGGAAATATAGAATTTTAACTGCATCAGCCAACGCTCTATTTTTCTCAAGAAAACATGAAGCTATCCAAAAATGTTTTAAATGTGCAAAAAGTAATACTCCTGAGAAAACAAACCCCGTCTGTGCGTGTGTGTGCCAGTTTGTAAGACTGAGTATATTGACTTGGCAGAGGCTTCATCATACAGGCATTTCAGTTATAAAATTAATGACAACTGAAGTTCCACCTGGTATGGAGACTATTTATTTCTTATTCAAAGGAAGGTCAGGAAATTTAAGTCTGAGCCACCACAGATTACTCCCCCATTCCACCATCTTCCTTTTGAAGTTAGCAGTACATGTTTTTTTCTTTTTTCCTCCCATCCTTTGCGTGCTTATAAACTTTGTGGTGGTTGGTTTTTTATTTATTTTTTATTTTTTTTAACTTTTCACTTTCACGGATCTTACTTATAGTGCTGTATTGTTGTTTTCAATACTAAATAAATGTTATGTAGCCTCATAAATACCCATCTTCACAACAGGCACTATAATTGGTATCTTTGTTTGTATTCTCAACAGAGATGTCAAAGACTGGGTGGGCCTGGAGAATGAGTTACTGAACACAGCCTCTAAGGGTGACCACCAAGCAACAGGGAAACTAGCCATGCTGATGCTCATCTACTTGTCTATAAATAGAAAACTTCATTCTCCAAGGCCTTACTCTGTGATCCCCCCCAAAAAAGTTTTTTTGCCACCCACCACAACAAACATTTGGTAAATAAAAATTCCTTGTAGGATCTCACAGCAACTTTTCCTCCAAAACCTTTAATTTTCAAATCCTTTAATTTTTAAAAACTTTTTCTATGAAAATGTTTTTTGTTGAAATTTTCATTTTAGCTGGGCTACACAGAAGGATATACTTCAGTTCAAAGCAGATGGTTGTCAGCAAACCTTTGGCCATATAATGCAACTTAAAATTAGAGGACAAAATTCAGCTTAATATACCAAAAAGTTTAAGGTCCTATAATGATATCCTATAACTGTCAAAATAACACTAGCATATGGAATAGTTTACAAAGCTAGTCTACATGTATCTTTCCTCTAAAAGTTATTAAAGGCCTGAATGGAAATACCATAAAACAGTAGTGGGGACATCATGTTTAATTATACAATATACATCAAGTACATTTTTATGACATTTGTCATATTTTATCAATGTATGTATACCTAGAAATATAGATATATATTGTTACTGAATATACCTCTAAAACATTAACCTCTGCCACATTTTCATTGAATTTTCATTAAAAAATGAAGGTGATACTAAACAGTAATATCTTTTTGCCTACTTTTTAAATACCTAAACAAGTAGTCAGCATTAGAAGTTTAGCTACATTTCCCTCCCTGAAGTTCTAAAGTTGTTTCTGAGCCTGGCCTACCATACCATATATATAACATGGTTCTGCCTTATTTTAAATTTCATAACATTTAATAGACATGACTTTGCTACTAAGGTTCATCTGGGTGGGCCACTTAAAGAGGCCCAGCATCTGGACATTGAGGGGGAAGAGTCACAGCAAGCTAATTTACATATGAAAAACAATCATGGACCCAATCCTGCAGTCCATTATTCATGCAAATTTTCCCATAGACTTCAGTAGGACTAAATGGCTCTTACACCTTTCAAACCTTTTAAATGTGTAGTTAAGTCATTCTCTATTCAGCAAAGCACTTAAGCACGTTCTTGGTGTTTTGCTCATTAAGGATTAACTGCTGACTTGGGGCATTAAAGACACGATGGTGACACTGAATAGGCCAGGTTATGTGATAATCCAGGAGCTCAAAATCCAGAGAATATTTTTAAGTACTGTACCCTGTAGTCTTATTATAATGGAGTTCTGACTTCTCTTCCACCAATAAGACTAGGAAATAAATGCATATGTAAGGACTAATTCAAAGAGTAAGGATTTCCACTAGTGGGTCCATATTTGAATATAAGAATCTTTTGTTTCTAGTCTCATGTTTTCAGTGCTTTTCCTCTTACCTTACTGTATATAGGCATAAAGTGTTTTATTAAATAATGTTGTTACAACAATCTAGAAGCAATAAAAGGAGCAGATAATGCTAAAAATTAACTGATATACCAGCTGGTGAAGCAAGATCTCTTGATGATAGACCATAAGGACCAGTGCCAAGTTATGTAGGTAACATATGTTAATAAAATAAGTTGATCAATTCATAACATATTCTGCCTAAGAGTTGAAAACAGAAAATCAGGGAGAAAAATGGTGCTCTCTGATGGTTTTCTGGCACCAGCTTTCCATCTGGAAGCCTTACATGCTACTGATATTTAGTGCCTGACATCATTTTAAAATGTGGTTAAACCTGTGGCTCCCACATGACCCCAAACTTCATTAGTTTCTAACATGGCAGAGGCAGCTGATGTGCCTGATGTACAGTGTTAAAATAAGTTTTATAAGGGAGGGGAAAGGACACTTCTATTAGAAATCTGAACAAATACAACTAAAATTTATAATTTGTTTAATAACTTGAAGATTGGAAAACACATGACAAGAATGTAGTTCATGCATCCTTGGTTCCTTTTGCTCTCTACCCCCAGAGAGTGTTCCTTCTCATTCTTCTGCTCAGGAGCTCAAGAGTATAACACTTTCTGAAGCTTTGCTGGAAAGTGAGGGATGCGTAGAAGAGGCCATGGACACTATGACTATGTCTGCACTGGCAAGTTAGTTCGAATTAAGGAAGCTTAATTCGAACTAACTTAAGCCTTGGCCACACTAGGCTTTCATTAGTTTGAATTAAGGGCTTCCTTAATTCGAACTAATAAATTCGATTATACTTTTCGAATTTACGGTTAATTCGAACTAGTTAGTTCGAATTAACCCAAAGTGGCTATGTTAGTTCGAACTAAGCACTTAGTTCGACCTAACCAGCACAACACATTGACCTTAATGCAATTGACTAATTCGAACTAAGCAAGTGCCATGCATGGTACTTGCTTAGTTCGAACTAGCATTCTAGTAGGATCATGGTAGTTCGAATTAAGTTAATTCAAACTAACTAAAATTAGTTTGAATTAGTTAGTTCGAATTAAGTGTAGACATAGCCTATGACTTTATCATACATAAAGTCAGCATGTAGGGCTGAGGAGATGTTCTGAGGGATAGGGAGCCAGTTGTTTTTGGGACTCCCAGTGAAGAGAGGTAGGGCTTGTTTAGCTGTTTCAGGTAGAGTGTCTTAAAACCCCAGTCTGTAGCAGACCCAGCATTAATCCAAGCACCAGGATTTAAGATCATCACTAGTATTTATATTTAAACATATCAGCATTACCCTATCCTTCTCCTCTTCCGCCCCAGAATTGAGGGGGGGCGGAGGGGAGGAAACACTGTTGGAAGGAGGAGCCATTGCCATCACATGTGAAATTGATCTGCATTTACTTTTGTCAATAAATGCATTTAAAGTTCAGCTGGCAGATTGTCACAACCTCTCACATTTGAATTCCAGTTATGTGCTGCCTCTGTAGGGAAGAATGCAAATTTTGACTGACAGCAGTGGAGGAGTGCCCTCTTTCAAAAAGATAGCACTGTAAGTGTTCTAATAAATAAGTTAGGGTTTTTTCAGATAGCCCCTGAAGAGCTACCCCTTTAGGAGATCCTTTGGAACACTCAGATCTTTTTCACGACACAATGAAAAAGAATGTTAATATTCACTTTGCCACTTTCCCATCAGGCTAGTGTCCTGTCTCTGTGCTTGGATTGACATTGCCAGAAACACAGAAGCTTTTCTTGTCTCTGAATTTGGGCCTGTCTTTTGATAATAGCAGGTCAGTAGGAAAAAGGAAGGGATTAGGAACTCTAGGTCATAATCACTATTAAAAACAGATGAATAAAGTATAAATTAAGCAATGCACTAGGGGAGACTGATAAATATTTCTAATTATGAATCAATTCTATCACCAATTTGTGGCAGTTATATATTCCCTGATTTTTCTCTTTTCTTTATATATATTGGGCTCAGATTTGATGTTCCTATTTTGGGTTCATTTCTAGTATTTGATTCTTTCCTGTTGTTAATGTGTGGTATTTGTAATGGTGAATTAAAACTGCTGCTTAAGGTATGATCATTGATAGTACTCCTTCATTCTTCTTATTTTGGTGGAGTCACCCTAGCAATTGTTTTCATTTTTACCACAGCCATTTTGTCTCTGTGGCTATGTCCACTCTTGGCCAAATAAGTCTTTGCATGTCCACACTCAAAAAAAAGTCGACTTGCATGTCTTTGCATGTCCACACTGGACACCTAAGTTGACTTGTAGAGGCTAGGTGGACCTGGGACTGGTCCACGGTGGCGGGGGGGCACCCCTTGCCAAGTGCCAGGGGGCTCAGCATTTGCCCCATGGTACCTGGGCACAGTGGGGGCTGAGCAGGACAGGGACACTGGCAGGGCGTAGGAGCAGGGTGGGCAGGGCTCTGTCCTGCTCAGCCCCCATTGTACCCAGGTACTTAGTCGACTTAAAGTCGATTTAGGGCTAATCTGCATCTACACTGGCTAAATTGACTTAATGAAGTCAATTTAGCCAGTAAAGTCAACTTTAAAGTAGGTTTTATAAAGTCGATTTTAATTTTCCTTAAATTGACTTAAGCTGCTGCTTAAGTCGACTTAAGGATAATGTAGTGTAGATGCAGATTAAATTGAGTCAATTTAAGCAAGCTTAAGTCGACTTAATTTGAAGTGCAGACGCACCCCCTGAGACTTTTGATAGTATTCTCACATTTCCATTATTGTGTAAACACTAACTAGTTGTAATATTACCTGGAATATTACCTTTCACTTATTTATAAATAACTGGGCACTCTAGAAAATTTTACTTAAAGGCTGGTTTGAATTACTGAGACTTACTAAAACAAAATATCCATATATAATACTATATAATGCAAGATGTGTTGCCAGTTTCTTGTGTCTTCTGAGCAACTAGTCACAATTGTAAAATAATGTGACTGCTTTAGGGTTTTCACAATGCTTTATCGATGTAAGCAACAAACTGCAATGCCCATTCTCCGTTTGTGCATTCGATGTGGGCATGTTTGATATGCAGAAAACATTTTCAGTATTTGCTAAAAGCACCTCTAGGTACAAAGATGATGTTGTATAGTGGTAATAAATAGCATGTTGAGTTTGGTAAAAGCTTTTAAAGTACTTTTAAAAAACCAAACCTGTATTTCTTTTAATTATTATAACCTTCAAGAAGATATATAAATTTTGCATCAAAGCTTTTCCAAAATCTCCTTATTAGTAATTTGCATACTAAGTAAGACTTTAAATGAGATCACATTTTGTCCTCTGTTTTTCTGTTACCAATTTAGCAAGCAAATAGGGATTTCATGAGTCGCCTGCATATTGATCTTTGAGAATCCTGTAAAACACATCTCATGTAATTTTAAATTTGATTTACATGAGATAGTAGAAATGTATGCATATAGTTTATTTTATCCCCCTCCCTTTTCTAACTTCCCCCCAAAATGCAAAAGACTTCCTCAGCTTTCAGATGCATTTATTATGAGGAAAAAATGTGCATTTTGTTATAATAACCATTCATGGCTGAATAAATTCAGAAACTTAAAGACTGATGTGATGAGCATTATGATTGACTCAAAATATGGTCCTTGGTCTGTTCCTGGGGGAGTCCAGCTATCTACTGTCTTTAATGCTTGTGGCAAAGCCTTAATCTAATCCTAAATGATATGCCTAGGGTCACAGAGGGTATGTCTACACTGCACTGAAAGCAAGCCTCTCAGCGTGGGTAGACTTGCATTAGCTTCACCCAAATTAATGCACTAAAACCAGCTGTATGGATATTGTGCTTTCAGGAAATAGTCAGGTTAGCTACCCAAGTTCAGACACAAGGGTTTGGATGGACTTGTGAGCCTCATCTGCCACCCCAGTGCCACTGCTAAAAACAGTAAAGTGGACACATTAGAGACGCTCACTCCCAGCTGCAGTGTAGACATACCTGGAGAATCAGTGTGGCAGAATAAGAAGTCGATTCCAAGGATCCTTAGTCCCAGTGTTGTGCTCTGACTAGGAACGGATGCTTTCTCTTCATGGCATTGTGCTGCTTCTAGGAAAATTTTATGTTTCCTAATGCAGTCTATATCAAAAGCTCATGAATACAGAGAGAGCATATTAGTGACATTGAAAGGGGAGCTGTTCTGCTCAAAAGAAAATAACCTTACTCTTTGGTTATTGTAACATTTCCATGATGAGCAATTTTTTAAAATGTTTGTCGGGTTAGTGAGGACAGTCATACGTTGCAACCTTGTGCTTAAAAAAACTAGCCATAAATTTCATCAATAGGTTGTTTATTGAGTCAGGAGATTATTTCAATAGGGTAGGTAGACATCCTTCCTTTTGCTGTGGCATGTCTCTACTTATCAGCTCTGTTTAATTTAGTATTAATGTTTTAGTTACACTACCATTTATATCCCACAACGATTCTATGAATAAGTTTCATAGGAAGAGTACTCTTATTTATTTTTCCCCATGTTACAGTAATTGTGTCAGTCAATAGCAGCTATGGCATTAACTTATTCAGTTTGAGTGGTCTGTATTGATTTCTCTTTGTATGTTTTTAATTTGTTTGATTTTTTTTTTCAAGTAGCAAAGGTTTTATATGCTAGTCATTACAGTGATACTCGCTCAACATTTTTCTTTAATACTTGAATTCAGGAATGTGGGGTAGCCTGTTCAATTCCAGGAATTCTTTGTGCCTGGGATTCTATGGTTAAATACCAGTTTTATGGCTTAGTAGAAGAATACTCTCAAGAAAACTCTCCTCAGCTGTGTCTGGTTTTGCAAAGGACATTTCCCAACCAGTTTTCACTGGACTTTCAGTGCATGTCTTTACTGCATTTAAACACTTGCAACTGGCCTGTCAGCTGACTTGGGCTCATGGAGCTTGGGCTATGGGACTGTATAATTGTGGCATAGACATCAGGCTTGGACTGAAGACCAAGCTCTGGGAGCCTGTGAGAAGGAAGGGCCAGAGCTCGAACATCTACACCAAAAATTTACAGCTCTATGGCTATGTCTACACTTGGTAATTTAAGTTGACTTTAACTAAGTTGACTTAACTAAGTCGACTTTAAGTCAACTTAGTTAAGTTGACTTAGTGTGTCTCCACTTAAAAATAAAGTCGACTTAAAGGGGAACTCAGAAAGTGGACCTAGAGCGTCCACACTGGACGCCTAGGTCAACTTCTAGGGGGCTTAGGGGGACCTAGGACAGGTCCACAGGGGCAGAGGGGGCACCCCTTGCCCAATGCCAGGGGGCTCAGCCTTTGCCCCATTGTACCTAGGTACAATGGGGCAAAGGGGGTCAGGAACCCTGGCAGGGCATAGGGGCAGGGTGGGCTCTGCTCTGCCAAGTGAGGGGGCATGCCAGACTACCCCTGTGCCCCCCCTCCGCCTGGCAGGGAGAGCATTGGTGTAGCCCTGGGGTAGCTCTAAGTCGACTTAGGGCTACCCCACGTCTACACTGGCTTAAGTCGACTCTAGGGAGTCGACTTAAGCCATAGGTCTACTAGAAAGGAGGTTTAATAAAGTCGACTTAATTTTAATTGTCAACTTTATTTTCCTTAAGTCAACTTAAGCAAGGTGCTTAAGTCGACTTAAGGAAGCTGTAGTATAGACGCAGGGTAAATTAACTCGACTTAAGCAAGCTGCTTGCTTAAGTCGACTTAATTTACCAGTGTAGATGCAGCCTATGAGCCTGAGACAGCTGGTAAGAGGACACATGCATGTGTTTAATTGCAATGTGGTTGTACATGGGAGTTTTGCCATTTATTTGACTGGGATCAGGGTTTCACTCTTTGTACACCATGGAGTATCATAAATTGATCCTATTTATTTCAATAATATTTTTTTAGAAATTGCAGGGAGATTTTAGTGCTGTTAGAATGGTATTTTTTAACCATAGAAAAGGTGCAGCATGAGTACAAGATTACCCACACTGCCCACAAATGTGTTTCCACTTTGGTCGTGAGGAGGATCACATCTAAGACTATGACTGTAGCTTATGTCCATACCATCCTTGGTACCTCTGCTAACACAGCCAACAAAGACACCAACCAGTTGGTATCTGGTGATGATTTCTATGGTTTTTTAAGTAAAATTTGTTGGAAAGATTACAACTTTTGCCAACTTTTTGCAAATTCTGTCATCAGTAGTGGCAAATTCTGCTGTTTTTGTAAGAAAAGAAATAAATGTAGTGTTTTGAAATAATATTTTCTACTTAAACACTTGCCTCTTTCTTCCCCTCCTTTCTCATATAACAGGAAAAAATACAGGAGACCCATTCCTAATATAATAACGTTAACCAATAGGCCTTGATTTAAAATAAACAAAAAATGCCTCACCGTAAGAGGCCTAGTTTAGGCCATAAGGGCCTACTTCATCTTTTTAAAGGCCGAAACCACTTATTGGGGTAAGTCCTTACTTACTACTCTTAGGTGGTTATGCTCTGTAGTTACCCCATGATATCACATTTAGGTACAGCCTGTCTGAGTGTAAACTATACAACTATCAATAGTTATATCCGCCTCTACTAATTATACTTACAGTGCAGCTTTATACTAAAAAATGTGTAATTCATTTTAATAGTTTACACCTGTATAAACCCACTAATGGGTATGGGAAGACAGGCAGAACTGAAGTGCTGATGGTTGAGAAGGAGTGAACAGAGAAGTTTGCAAAGTTGACAGTTGGAAAAAAAATATATAATAAATTGAAGACATTTATTATAGCAATGATTTGATCCACATCAAACTATAACAGCATTTGAAGGGTCAAATTCCATTTAAAATATAGTAAAGAAATCAAACAAAATTCCCATTAGATCTCTCAACTTAATTTAGGCCTTATGTACACTGCTGAAAATGCAGCAATCCCTGAGGATCAACGCAGTGGGATCGATTGACCAGGCAGTATAGACCAGCTCAGTCGATCCCGGAAGCGCTCTCTGGTCAACGTTATAACTCCATCCCCTCAAGTAGAGTAAGACTGCGTCGACCGGAGAATGCTTTAAGTTGACAGTGACAAGTGAAGATGCCGTAGTGAGCAGGATTAATTAAGTCGACGGGAGATACATATTCTGCGGAACGCAGGTTCAGTATCTCCCACTGACTTAGCGCCATAGTATAGACCAGGCCCCTCTAATCTTTCTTAAAGTAAAGCTTAATAAAGTAAAGACAATGGTAAATAAGTGGCATTTTCCTGTTGGTTAGCTAAGATAAACTTGTTAAACAGATGTTCATTATATGTTCAACAGTTCATCAGTATGAACGGAAGATCATGGTTAAAATACTGTTGCAAAAATATAATCATCATTAGAGGAAGAACCTCAGGGGTTAAAACATAATTTGAAATGTTTTAAACAGAAATTGAAATGTAGAAAGTAGTTAGTTACATTTTCTGAATTTACCTACTTATGTAGAAAAGGTTCAAATTACTTTTGTGATGATTTAATGTTATCACCTTTTAAGATGACCTACTAATCATCCAGTATGATACCAAAATAATAGAAGTAACTTTTGTGCTGTAATACAGTGTTTGTTTATAGTAAGAATCCCCTACTGCTCTAATCTTACATGTTCAGCCTCCCTGCCCTTACTCAGTGATTCTTTCTCCTGCCTTTCTTTCATACCCCCAACTATTACCCAACTATTCTTACCCCCAACTATTATACTTTCTAGTATCTTTAGTTTTTTACAGTATCAGAAAAAAAGTTTTGAACTGATGGTCAAAAAATGCATTTTCAAATGATGCACACAATAATACTAGTGGTATGGAGCAAGGGATGAATGCTGTAAATGATACTTGTTGCCCGATGTCAGACCAGGAGGCCATCATTACATGGTAAGAGGATTCCTTGGTGAGTTTCATATGAAGAAGAGTTAAAAGATGGCTTGTTTCTCTATGTATGCTGTTCAAAAGATTTAAGACGTGATCAGCTTTCCAATAGAAGCTGGTAAGTGATTCTGTGATATCGACGTCATTTTTAGGGATTTTTTTTTTCCAAATGCAGGATTATGACTTCTTTTCCTTGCTTTTGCAAAGAAAGAGCCATGTTTGTGAAGGGAAAAACATTTTTTTATTTTAATACAAGTAACTCAATTCACTTATAATGAAAGGCACGGGAATAGAAAATATTAGTGGTAATTTTTTTTTTAATAATTTTGGAATAATCACTGGTCACCTTTCTTTAAACACAGAAGTCCTTTAATTAAATTTCCTGGGCTTTTCTCAGTTTGTATATTGAACATATAAACGTGGATGCTTATATATAATAGAATGTAATACAATATTGCCATCTAATGAAGAAACAGAACAAAACATCTCACCAACTCATCTCTGATAAAATAAAGATCCATTTGATTCATAATGGAAAGTTTAAAATGTTTATATGTTATGTATAGTTCAAATGAAACTTTAAACTTGCTGTATATTTACTAGAGGCTCTGATGGTATTAGAAGGATAAATCAATATAGAAAGAAATGTGATAGTCTTTGAATAGCCTCTTACCATGAATATTCATTATATATTTTGTGAAAAATGATACCAGTACGCTGAGAAGCAGTTATTCAAGTCTCAAGTACTGTAAGCCAGGACATTCAGTATAAAGTCAGTCCTGCATGCTGCTTGGTGACCTCAACTACATTCATTTAAACAATTCTTAGCAATTATACCACCTCACAGAACTGTGCTGTACAAGTATGCCAAGTAATATCCTATTTATACTTCTTTTAGTACTGGCCATTACAGTAGGAAAGAAAAATCCTAACTGTGCCATAAATTAGTGTTTCAGATTATCATAATAGCCATGCAAAGAGGGCTTTTAAAATATTTTGCTGATTATTTTCATATATGTAAGGCAAATCAAGTCACGGTTGTTGATTTTGAACTAGTAGCTGTAACTTGTCAGGCTTCCCATTGACTGCAGTGGGTTATGGATCGTACAATGGAAACCTATACATGTTTATGATTTTTATTTTGAGTTATAGTTTCTCGTAGGTTAAATATAGAATATCGAGTTTTCAAAGAAGCTAGGTTTTTTTCCCAAATATTCAGTGAGTTGTAATGAAGCAGTTTGGATTAAAATATAAATAAAATCATACCACAAGATCATAGTGAAAAGTTCCCATATATGTGTTAGATACCATAGTATCTGAGTGCCTCACAGTGTTTAATCTATCTAGCCTCACAACACTTCTTCTGAGATAGGAAAGTACTATTATCACCATTATACAGAGGAACAATGGAGATGCAGAGATAAGGCCAGCTCCTCAAAAGTAATTAGATGCCTGGCTTCCATGGTCTCAATGGGAGTTAGATGCCTAAATACTTTTGAGGTTCTGAGCCTAAGTGACTACTTCTTAGGCTATGTCTACACGAGAAAACTTGTCCCGCAATAAGTTATTGCGGGACAAGTAAAG
>ML685808.1:8471439-8536237 GCA_007922175.1 Pelusios castaneus
GAGCTTCTGCCATAACCCGATCCCCACCGGACAGCTCCCCAAAATACTCAATTTCACTGCTCTGCTTGAGCAGTGAAATTGACATATTTGACAGCTCCGGTGTTCCAGAGTGGCATGGATTGGCACTCTGGGACATTTCCGGAGGCCAATCAATGCGCGGTAAAGGTACACATGAGCACAAACGCGCAGCAGATGATCCGAAACAGCTGTTACCACTCTCGGCGGAGTGGTGGTTGGAATGCGCAGCAAGAAGGCGCTTAGTGCGCAGGAACAACATTTCACGTCTGTACAGTTCGCTTATTAACGCGCGGTAATGATTTTTACTGCGGATTACGGTGCTCGTGTAGGCAAGCCCTTAGTCACTCAGGGAGCCTGTGGTATAGCAGGGAACTGAATTCTTGTCTCCTGAGTATTATGTTAGTGTCCTGACCACTGGGAAACTCTTCCACTCCCCTCTCCTTTTGGCAATCCTCCCCACTTATTTATCTTTTTCTGTGCTTCATTATTCTGATATTGCTGTGCGGTCATGTGGTGGGGCATACAAACCCCAAAGTGGCAGAATAGGTTTAACCAGCTGCTGTGGGTTCATTCAGCCCAGCTCCTCTACACTGGCAGTAGGTGTCAGGCTTGGAGGGAGAGGCTAAAGGGAAAAAACTACTTCGTTGGATGCTGACTGGGAAGGAGAGCAGATCTCTGGCTCTGAGAGAGGTCTAGCTGGGAACTGGAACTACTTGAGAATCCAATGCCTATTGGAGCCTTGCTAAGGAAAGTCAGCCTGACATGGACTGCAGTCTGTGAGGTATCTGAAATTTGCCTGAGAGACTGGTGCTTGACAGAGCCTTGCTGAGGGAAGATAGGCTGGATTAGAGAGTCAGTTTGGTGACTTTCAGAACTGTGGTCTGTAGATCACTGGGGATCAGCAGACTATGTGTAAGATTTCCAAAGGGGTCCAAATCTCCATTTGAAATGTTGCAGGAGCCTGCAAGTGAAAAAGAGATTTGAAAACTATTAGTTTACTATTTGTACCTTGATAGTTGCAGCTGGAGAGGTTGTGAGCTCAAATCTGAATAGTCAATCGGTCTGAATAATGTTCCTGTAAGCATCTAGGTGAAATCTCTGCTCTTGTAAGGTCAATGGCAAAACTCACATGGTCATCAATATGGCTATGATTTTAGCTTAACTACCCTGAACTCTTAGAAATGTGTGTACTGTATGTATATTTGTGTAATCTCTAGCTGAAACCTCTGATAGAAGTTATTCCATAGTGAATTAATGTGAATGGTAATCTAATTATTTAATTCCAGTGCACATGCTCTCCAGTATGCCCTTCTAAGTTTTATTTTTTATGGAAAATCACTGTTTAGAAGAGGGGGAATGGAAACTTCCATTCACCAGCCATCAAGAACTTGAAATCAGTTCGTTATTCCATTAGATAATCACATTTTAGATCCTCAGAGGAGAATTTATTATTTACATTTTTGCAATTGATAACTTTCACATGAATTTCTGGGTATGAATCCTTCGTCTAAAGTAAGGCTGGCTTGGTGGCTGTGTTTTTGGGGGTTTTTTTGTTTTGTTTTTGGTTATTTAACACAACCATGATTTATTGTATCCATGTTTTGAAGTAACAATTTTTTAGAAATCCCCCATGTCTTCCTCATTCTAGGTTGAAATCCTTATTTCACAAGTATTTTCAAAATCTACAGTGAAGACAAACAAATTAAGTAGAATAAAAATGTAAAAGGAATACTCACACTTGTCAGTTGTAATGACCATAATTAATCCAAAACATTGAACTTTCCTGAAGAACAATATGAAATTATTACTTTACCTTAAGATGCAAAGGTACTTCTTTACATATATATTTATATATGTTCACAATTATTTTTTTTCATGAATTAGAAAATACTGGAATTTATTTACATAAAATGTTTATGAACAAGTTCACACAAGTTTTGTCAGATGCTGACCTCGATTCTTTAAGACATTTTCAATTAAGAAAAACGTTTATATAGTTAGCAAGCTGTCATTCAGTAAAACACTTTTTTAATTAAGCAGATGGTGATAACAAAGAAATTAATGAACACATACTTGTTTGCCTGCTATACTAATTTGCATTTCTAAATTATTCAGGTTATGCAGCAATTAAGCTTTAATTGCTTTTAGACAAATGAATATCTCAGAATGAATGACAAATAGTGATGGAATTGTCTAAGACGCATAGGATTTTGTAATGCAACTGCTTTTTTTATTTTGTAATATTTTTAGCTGCACAAATCAGGAGGAGCATTGCTAATATAGATTTACTATATTTTACAATGCAGTTTTGGTGTTCCATATTTAGTATCTCACCATATCATTGGTCTATATCAATAAGATAAATATAATATATGGTATTTAAATTTTTGCAAATGTTTTATTTTATAGTACTTTTCAGAATATTTTGGATTTACATAATTTATAGTATATAAAAATTAACATTCAGGATATTAACTATTCTTTCAGCCACATTTAAGAGTTTCATATTCTGTTTTGAGCAACTAATCATTAAATATGTAATATAAGTAGTATGGTGTGGAGCACATCTTTGACCCCACTCATACAACACTAAAGAGCTATATGAATCAGGAAACATAACCCATTGTGAACCGGTGATTATGCTAAAAGAGAGGATAAAACAATACCGGGGTATGATGTCAGTGGCAAAAATTATACAAGATAAGAAGCAACAGAACAGTGTGCATCAGGAAAAGCAGCAAAAGCAAGCAGACATGCTTAATTGAAAAGGATTGCATGTGTAGGAAAATGTGAAGTACCTTACTACAAATTCAAGAAATAATGAAGAAATCAAGATCTAAAACAGAAATATTAAGTTATGGCCAACGATCAGATGCTGCTTGCTTACTGAAAGTGGAATTTGCAACTTAATCCTGATACTATAGGAATCTACTTGTACATCACTGATCTATATACACTGCTGTCCATTACTGTACTCTGAGTACCTTCCATGTAAAATGGATAGCAATAGTGAGGTCCTTACTGGACTTCATGGACTCTGTGGTACTTCTCCCATTTTTTGGATAAAAAGTCACTAACAAAACTCCCCTTAACTTTTACTAGTACAGTATCATGCCATTGGAGAAGCAGGTTAATATCTCCATAATCATCTGAACTTCATGGCACAGGTGTCACATTCCTATGTCTCCACCAGTAGTGGCACCATTCAGACCACCTTGCCAGTGACAATGATTTCCAAGGAGTTATCTTTCTGGAAAGAAAAGGATACACAACCTGTGAATACATGCAAAATTCCTAGATCTAGTCAATCATCCACAGCCTTAAAATGACTTTACATGAGTGTGTACGGTACAGGCTATCTTTGCTTACTCTGAGTCATGGCAAGTATCAGTCATGGTTCCTGTGCATTTTGTATATCTGACTGCGACTGTTTTCTCAGTTTTGACATTCTGCTTTATGCTTCCTATATAGTATATATACTTGTTGTCCATCTGTTTTCACAATATAAATGGTGCACCTATCACCTCTCTCTCTAGCTGTAATTACATTAATTACTTAGTCAGATATTCTTCCTCCAACCCTGAGTTGGTGTAAATCAGCAGAGATTCACTGAAGTCAGTCCACCTCACACTCTGACCCAGTCTCAATAATACTCAATGTATACCTTCCCCCTGCTTCTCAGAAACAATAGCACTGTGGGTTGGACATAACATCACGCAGGTTATGTTGCATGTAACATGTGCACTCCAGGCAGTAAGGGAGTTTATTGCTCCTTTACACAAGTGTAGAGCAAGAGTCCCCATATGCATTTGGGGCCTTCTAAAATATATATGCATATCAGTACTGTGGTTTTTGAATCGCTCTCTCTCTCAGAATCACAATACCACACATTTGGGGAAAATGGATCATTGCAGGACTTTCAAAGGACCCTAATGACTTTAGGGCCCAATTCCTGTTGAAATTCAAAGGATTTAGTCACCAACTCGAATACACACCTTTGAAAACTTCCAGCAGAGCCTTTTATATGTATGTATAATAAATGGATTATTTATAGTTGAAATTGAGCAATAAGACACAGATGTTATGTTTTGTATTTGATTCTGGACAAAAAAAAAATCCCTAGATTACTAGCCTTACCAACTGGCAATGTTAACTATTAGTAACTTACTGGTGACATAGACTTGATCCCTGTAATTATTTCTTTCTAAGTATTTATTCTTCCCACGAAAGCTCATGCGATTAATAAATCTGTTAGTCTTTAAAAGTGCCACAAGACTCTGTTGTCTTTCTACAATAGACTAACACGGCTACCCCTTTGGAATTTAGTTTCTCTGGACAGTCTTACTGTAATTTCTCTTCCTCAATTTCCATAAGTAGTAGTGTCTTCCATCTTTGAACTTCTTTTTAGCTTTATCTTGGAGGCCTTGATAGGATGCATCCAATTTAATAATCTTCTACACATCTTGATTTTTAATTAGCATAGTATCTGTCTTAAATATTTACCTATCTACATTTTCAGTAAGTGATAAGTAAAATATCTACACATTTGTTTATGATATGAACATTTGAATATAAACATTTATTAAATTTCTTACTGTAAACATTGTTCTCCAGAATGACCTACAACTTAACCATACAAAGAATGGGAGGAATGATTTAAAAAATATTTTAAAAAAAATCCATTTTTAGATAGTAACTGATTTTAATTTTAATTGTATTTGGCTCCCATTGGACATTTTTGTGATGAGCACACTAGAGATCCTTAGGTAGAATTTATTTGTATAATTGTGTTGTTCTATATAGTAAGCTAATTACATAGTTAATTTTAAACTTGACTTCTTTTGTAGAATTAATCTTCATCTCACTTCAGAGACTATCTAGTAAATTGGGTAGCATCCTTTTAAAACAAGTTTACACTAGTGCTAAATGCTCCTTGTTTATTATCTTATTTGTGGATTTATATACTGTGTATGCGTACAACTATGAATCTTTTTTCAAGAAAAATTATTCAAATTGTCTCCTTTATATAAATAACATATATAAACAAAGCTGAGACATTGCAAAACCAAAATGCAAACATGTTCACTGAATCCAGGGGCTGATTACTCTTGTCAGTCCTAGTCTCAATATTGATCCAATTTGTACATTGTTATTTATATTACAAATCTGCTATTGCACATAAAATGGACAAGAATCTGGTTCCTTGCTCAAGTTGCTGTCTGGAATAACCATACACAACTCCCATGGATCTCTGTGGCCAACTGAGCCATGGCGTAAAAGATGGTGTACATGATATTAATATATTGATGTAACAAAACAAATGGCAAATCACAAGATGCTATACGCTAATTTGAAGTGTAGATGGTTTCTTTTTAGCTTCTGTGATATATCCCACTGTTGCTCAGCTAACAAATTAATTTAACATTGGTTTTGGATACCCACATTCATTCCATTACCAATTTACACTTGATGCACTGTGTCCATTTCCATTTACTTCATGACTGAACTTAGCCTCAAACTTCTAGCTCAGAACTTTTCTATAGTTGAAAACTGACAACATAGCTATTCTAAAATCAGACATTCCAGAATAACTATTTTGGTAAATGATAACATCTCATCCATAAACTATAGTGTGCCTAGAAATGCTATAAAAGCAGAGTGACTGCTAAGTAATAGGAATCAGAAAAGGGGGGATCATGTTATATTAACGACAAGAACTTCCTGCTGAGCAAGTAAGATTATTTAGTGGCTCATCAAGGAAATCCTGCCTCAAATACCTTAGCAGGACTTGAACATGTAAGGACATTGAATCAAGGTAAAATAAAAGGGCATCAAAGTCTGTTGCCAGCTTATCTCCCTGCCAAAACTCACTGGTAGCTTTTGCTGAAAATTAAACCAATTTTAACTTTATAGCTCCTTGATCGGGTAACTCTCAGCTTTGGCAAAACGCAGTTTGCAATCGGCTGTGATGAAACTATCAACTTGTGCCTTGAAGCTATGAACTTCTCCCATTTCCTGTGTCACGTGCGTGCACATTCCCATTGAATTTGAAGATTATAGGTATGTAATAAATATTGAACTACCACCTCCCTCCCATATAAATTAGATTAACATAGTCACACAAGAAATTCTAATAATGTGCTACAAAATATCTTTCCTTCACTGACCAGGTCAACTATTATGTTGATAAAAATTCTTACATCTCAGTATTCATAACATCTTTACATATAACTTCCCTATCTGTCACAACGCTTAGCAAAATGGTTGTCGACGTTCTTCAGAAAAACTTCAGGGAGTTCACTCCAACTTATTCCATAATTTTTTTAATCAATACTAGTATATAGTTTGGTTTTTTAAATCAGAAATGCAAGTTAAATATTTGCATGTGTACCCCGTGTAAAACACTTGTTTTCAGATGGATTAGTTTTCTTTATTCAAATTAGGATGGCACAGTGGGAAAAAATATTGCTGAATTAACAACCTGAGAATAAATGCAAAATAAATTATTAGATTGTGGCTTTCACTACTTTTAATCAAACTGTCTCATAAATCTTACAGGAAAGATAAATGATTCACCTAGATAAATAAAAAAGTTGTTAGAACAATAATGAATTGATGAGATTAAAATATTCATTATGGCTCCAACACATGTTGCCTTTAATTCAAGTGCATGATCTTGAATATTATTAAGGTTTAAACAAATTTAAATGTGACAAGCACAAGATTAAATGTGGCACATAAATGAGTTTAAATAGCTAATTAGGTTTTGTTGGCCCATTCTTTGTCTGGCGGGTATGTAATAGCAGTAATACCAATTAGATAAGCTGTATCACCAAACAGATATTAATTTCATTATGTATCTTCAGCTTCACACCTCACTTATACAGGAGACACTCAACCATGTTTATAGTAATATAAAGACTGATAATCAAATCTGAGCATTCAGGGTACTTAACAAACTGCTGACCATCAAAAAAAGGACTCCCATACACATAGACATCCTGCTGGATTTCTGTGCAGCATTTGGTATCACCAAACACTTCAGACCTCTTTTCAGGAGGCTGCAAAAGTGAATGTAAAGACCCTGTTCTTCTCAGACCAAGCCCAGAAGGTAATTTGAAGGCAACAGTTCCCCATTCTCTACAGTTCTTATCTGTGGATTCCCCCATCAGAGCTCAGTCCTCTTTTCTATTCTATTCATCTGTAGAAATTCACTGTCGGGGTTGGTTAGACAACCAGGACTGAAGTGCGAGCAGTGTACAGATGACATCCAGTTCTGTTTTCTTTATCTCACATGTAAAAAGAACCATTTCCCAGCTTACTGAGAAAGCAGAAAGTCGTATCTAGAAGAAGAAGAAGTGGCTAAAACTTGCACATAGTCAAGACTAGGGTGAACTAGGTAAGGGCAAGGGAAAGAGCATTCAGGAGCGTGGCTGCTCTGTAATATCCCATGTAATCAAGAGTTTCATTTCTCAGCAAAGGACAGCTTTGGACTCATGAGTGCTGGTTGGATGCTTATATAATCAGAGCAGAAAAAAAACCCCCAACCCTATGTGACTAACAAGACCATTGTTCCCCATCCTGGACTGCCCACCCTACTGGGCCACCTCCACTGGGCACCCAGCCAGCTGGTGCTGGGGGGCAGAATTAGGGGCCCCAGCTGGCAATGCTCAGGGGGCTGGAGTGGCTCAGGGAGGGCAAGACTGGAGGAGGTCCTGGGGAGGGGAGCCAGCACTGCTTGGGTGGACCGGAGGGCAGCAGGGTGGGCTGCAGCTCAGGGGATTGTGGGAACCCCAGGGGGCGCGGCATGGGGAGGTTGGGGGAGGAGGAGGCACAGCTTGGGGAGTTGGGGGAGCCTGGAGGGGTGCAGTTCGAGGGGTTTGGGGGAGCCAGGGGCATAACTTGAAGAAGCCGGGGGGTGGAGGGGCACAGCTTGGGATACTGGGGAGGGGACCTAGTTCCTGTGGGCGGCTTGGCTCCAGAGGCCATATGGAGCAGGAGCCAGCCCCTGCCCTGCCTCCAGCAGGAGCTGAACCAATAGGGCCAGCCCAGGGGTGGTGTGGGAATGCCTCTAGCTCAGGAACCCAACCCCTCCCCTAGCACCAGCATGGCAGGGGCTCTTTCAGTGCCCCAGTCACCCTGGCATTGGGGCTTAGCAGGCTGGTAGATTTAGCAGGGTCCATAGGGGCTGGAGCCTGGGGCCCCCTTTCAGGCCAGGGCCAGGGGCTTAAGCCCCTATAGCCCCTTTTTTAATCCAGCCCTGCTTGTTGTATGCAGGCCCAGCCACAGTTATCTTTCATCGATGTTGGTATAGTGTGCTGATTCTTCAGCATTTACTACCAAAATTAATTAATTTAATTAAAATGCTTTTCTAAATAAAGGAGAAACAGATTATAAGAACAGTATGCAAATAGGAAACAGTGGGTCAGACAGCGTGGGAACAAGGAGCTGCCTCTCTTTTCCCACACCAGTGTGTCTGGGTGTCCATGTTGGCCTCAGGGAGTGTAACCCTCCTTCCACGGTTGTTTTAATTGACTCATTCAGGGTACTGAACAATGAAGATATTTCCCATTTTCATTTCTGTTTGTGTCACTGTTGTTTCTTTTAAAAAAATTAATAAAACCATTAAATTCATACTCTCCTGTCCTCTTCCCCTAACCATGAATAAGATGTCTCTTAGCAAGGCTCTTTTTAAGGATTGGTACCTGAATGTGCTGCACCATTTAGGATAAAAAATCAGGATGGTAATTCTTGCATATTATAGGAGTCTACATCTATTGTGCTGGTAACAATAATAAGAAAAATAATATTCAACAAATGCACACAAACAGTTAGAGAGGTGACCTAGTGCAGTTTAATCCCAGTAGACTGATTTAATAAAGCTAGGGAATCCATGTCTCCTAATGGTATTCCATTAATCTTCATTGAAACGTTACTTTTCTGAGATGGTGACCTCTAACAGTCTTTTTCCAAATTACCACCCTTCATTTTCCCATCAGAATTTGGTTTCTGGCACCCTGAAGAACGGTCACTCTGTCACGCTGCTAGAAATGATCAGCAATGATCTGATCAGCAATTGGGGGAGAAACAAGTTAATACCCTGCTCTAGACAATGGGACCAGCAGCAAAGGTCGTTATCCTTACTAGAAACCTCACAGAGCTACTCAAATGAAACTGTTCAATAGAGTTAATGTAAAACAGGATATTCTTTGCATTATCATAGCACTTGGGAGCCCCACGGACCAAGACCCTAGGGCTGGATTATAGCAGGGGATATAGGGGGCTGAAGCCCCAGGCCCTGACCTAAATGGGAGCCCCAGGCTCCAGCCCCTAAAACCTCCACTTATTCGCTCCTGCCCCACAAGCAGAGCAGGAGTGCTGAGAGTGCACCTGCCCTGCCCTGCTGGCACTGGGGAGCCTGGAGCCAGAGGCCAGACTCTGCACTCCCGCCCTACCCCTGGGCAAGCTGGTCTGCTGGGGTGGGCCAGAGCCTGTTCCCTCTGCCTGGGGGACAAGTCTGGCTGGTTCACAGTGCAGCCTCCACTCTGGAGCAGTCTTCCAGGGGCTGCATCGGAGGCTGCGCCCCCTCTCCCCCTTGCGGCAGACTGGCCAGAGCGGGGCTGGGGAAGCGTGTGGGCCCCCTCAGTGATGGCCTGCCTGCAGGGTGCCATGCTGGAGGGCACAGTGGCAGTGTGGGACCCCAGGTGCAGAGACCTCATCATGAGGGCCAGCCCAGGGCCCACCGGCCACTTAATCCTGCCCTGCAGGAGCCTAGAATGCTAAGCACTGAATAAAAAAGACAGGTTCTCTCCCAAAAAGTTTACAGTCAAAGTGGATAAATATTTAATGCCTCACCATGATTTTTTGAGTAGATACAATTGTACATACATATACGAGAAAGATGAATTAGCTAATGATTTAATAATAGCCTGGTATATTGTAATTTGGCTTGCCAGAATTTTTTTTTTTTTTTTTTTTTTTTTAGAATTTTGACCAGTGACTTTATTTTAAAGCATATTCTTTATTTTTTACTAACTTACTTTTGCACAACTGTGAAAATGTATGGATTTTAAGCATTTTTTAAAAAATATTATCAATTTAAATTTTAATAGTAGTGAACAATTATGGGACTATGTCAGACTATGGGGGAATCAAATAATAATTATTTAAAGTTTAAGATTTATAACCTAGACAAATCCTTCTGCTGCATCTTTTTCTACCTACATAGTTCTAGCTCCAGGTATAGCTAAATAACAACTGCAACTAAACAGGGAGTAGAATTCTTTTGCAAAGCTTGGGCATAGCTTAAATAGGCAAGGAGGGGCACTCAGCAGCCTATCAGCTGTCTCCATCCCCCCTTACCAAGCAAATGCCTAAGCAGAGATCCAAAGGCAGGGTGTGGAGAGGTGCATGGTTCAGAAATGTACCTCACTGGATCTTAGAGGCTTGAGGTTTAGCCCACACTATCCTCAGGCTAAATTTGGATTCTTTCAATTTGTATGTGTAAAGTGTCCTTTTGGAAGATGATCTACAGCTAATAAGTGACAATATTTTAAAATTACATCCTTACTATGTATTGGGGGGGGGGGAGGTGAATATCTCAGAAGTAATGGGACAGAAAATCATCTTAATGGAGTAGAATGAGGAGTTAATAAATCTGCCCTGTCAAGTGACTGTTCACTTAGAGAAGTCTGATTGAGGCTTTCCTCTATGTATCCTCATTTAAAGATGTTTATGTCTGATTGTGATCTGTTTTCTTAAACTTCATTCCTATTACAAACATTTCTCATACTGAGCAAGTGGCTCATAGGAAGCATCTTTTCAGCAGAGTAAAGAAGACACTGTTAAAATGTAGCATGCTATTTCATTTCCTTTATGACACACTACTGCCTTCCCCACCATTCAGGCTATCTGTATATTCAGATACAGCAATTGGTTCTTTCCATGCTGTCTTCAGAGTTGAACTGAGTTTGCTACAGTGAAAAAGAGCATTCTAAGTTATATTAATAACTGTGCCACCAATGCATTATAAAGCCTCCAGTTAATTTGCATAAATTAAATTTAGCGACGTCTGTTTTTATGTGCTTCTATGAAAGAATCCCATTAGGAGTTTGTGTTGTGATTTAACTCTTTTTCAAATTGCTTCACCCATTGAATCCTGATTGCGTGACCTTTAGACTATAGCTCAAGGATGATCAGGTACATGAGAAAAGGTTTCCATTCCAATGTCCATGTGAAGCTTTTTCAGCCCTTTATGTGATTCCCTCTCTCCTCATATGCCAAAATGTTGATTCTTCATGAAATTAT
The DNA here is from genome assembly GCA_007922175.1 of Pelusios castaneus. Lineage (NCBI taxonomy): Eukaryota > Metazoa > Chordata > Testudines > Pelomedusidae > Pelusios > Pelusios castaneus. The sequence continues at coordinate 8,482,765 of ML685808.1, forward strand.
GGCAGGTTTATGAACACACACAAGGTTACTTTCACACACCAATTTACTCCAGCAAATTTTCAACAAGGATGATGGAGAGAATATCGTCTGAGAGAAATCAGATTGGATATCGGTAAATAGTTGGGGGCTTTATTATGTGCATAAATAATCAAATAAACTACTCTGGAAAAACTAGTGCCTCAGACTGGAATAAGAAAACCTATATAAATGTTAATGGCCCTTACACAGAGACAGATGAGGACCTTTAGCACCACAGGCAAACAGAGTAAAACACAATATAAGCTGGAGGGGGGAACTTCACTGAGGGAAAGATGTCATACAGACCCTAAGATGCTAACAGAGCCCAAGAACATGTCACACAAAGGTCAGACACAGCTGAACACAAAGACTGGTATGTAAATTTGCTTTTGCTTCAATCAGTAAAGGTAACTGGAAGATTTTATTCTCATATGGAGCTTTGTGTAGGAATGCTGCGTACTGATTAACTTTTATTTAAAGTTTCATGTATTGTAATTTGTATGAACCCCAGTTTTAATATAGGTATTTGTTTCAAAATACACTTTTTTTTAATAAGTACTGTGAGCTCATCTCAGAAGATAAGAAACCAACTTGCAACTTTTCGAGTTACAAGTTGGAGACAGAGGGCCCAAGTTCTAATAGTAGATATGATGCTAACTTGCATGTGACCTTGCACAAACCATGCCCTTTCAGAATCTGTTTCCCTATCTCTGAAATATAGTTACCGACCTCATAACTAAACAATGTTCATACATTGATAAATGCAAGTAAAAGTGTCATTAAGACCAGTGAGTAGCAGGAAGAGAATTTGCAAAACCCTAGCACTCAGTCCTGAGTTTATTCCACTAATTTGTATAGCTTTGGGGGGAAATAAGCCCTGGAGAAATTATGTAATATTCTTGTCATCATTGGTCCAACTTGCCTGTCATTCCTCTGTCTTTAGGTTTTTCTCACGCTCTGTCTAACCATTGCTAAATAATATAACTGCTTCTTTGCGTAGGTTCTCCAGTGTCATACCTTTGTCTACATGCCTCAACAGGTTCTCTAATGCTACTGGTCTCTGAATAAGTTTTGTCTCTCACTCAGTTTAACTTTGCCATTGGTGCAGAGCCAGGAGCATGTGCAGAAATGTAAATGTAAGTCCCCACTGCTACAGCCCCAACACCAGGAGGACCTCACTCTCCCCACCACCGCTGTGGTCCTGGGAGGAGTTCTGTGCTCCTGACGATTATCAGGGGACACATGACCCTGCTTCTTCTCCCCTCTCCCCATGCACACCTCTGTTGTATTGTACAAAAGCAGCAAAGTTGTCAATCACACTTCATTCCAGAGCTTTAGGAGGTCTTTTAGATATCCTGGGCCCAAGCCATAGTGCATCTTAAAGATAAGGACTGGTCTGTCAACTTCACTTGAAATTCTATGGGGAACCAGTGTAGAGAGTCGATTACAGGTGTGATATGCCTTCCTGTGTTGCTGAGGAGTTGTGCTGCAGCATAACATTCTCTACTAGTGGGGGTTTCCTAAACATCAAAGGTTTCATGTCAAGCTGAGATGTGATGGAATACATGAGGCCAGGTCACTGTCCACAATGATCAGATGGCTTTACCTGGCCAACCAGAGACAATAGAAGGTTTTGTTTGCACATGTTGCTTTATGAGGGTTTAGACACACTCATGCTGCTTTAAATGGAGCGTGGAGCCTGCTTTCTCTCTTTAAGGAGGTATTGGTAATCTCTACCAGCAAGAGACCCGAGTCTTTCCTGCAAGCCTTCACTAGCCACAAAGAGCCTGGGTCTGGAGCACAAGTTTTTGTCAGCAATTCTCCAAAGAGCTCCAGTATCTGGAAGAGTGACATTGGATGAAACTCTGGATCACATACATTTCTCCCTAAGAAGCAGATAACATGACTGACTCCAGACAATCTTAACTGCAAAATAAGAAGCAATTTCCTCATAGCAAGAGGTATTCAAATTAGCCAAAGACATGAAGATAGCTCAGATTCATCAAACTATCTGCTGTCCAAAACAAACGTCCTCACCAAGATTTTGAGGACATCATAGTGCAGCCCAAAAAAACCTTTTGTCTCTTTCAGAGCCCTAGCAGAAAGACTGCAAATAATTTTCATTACAATTGTATCATAGAATCATAGAAGATTAGAGTTGTAACAGACCTCAGGAAGCCATCTAGTCCAACCCCCTGCTCAAAGCAGAGACAAACCCCAACTAAATCAATCTCATTATAATAAAATTAGGGACAAGACAAGCAGTTGGGGAAAAAAGGTAAATATCACTTCTTTGCTTTTGAGAGCCAGTATCTAGTTATATTTATATCTTTGATCCCATGTCACACTCTAACTATATGTCCAAAAATTAAAACAAACTAAAATCTAACAAAAAAGGCACAGTGAGACAGATTCTTGTTTCAGTTTTACAGATTTAACTGTTGAAATCAGTGTCATTCCAGGTCTACACCTCTGTAACTGAAATCAGACTTTACCTCAAAGCCAAGATAAAAGAAAAACCAAAACCACACAAACAAAACTCCACAGCACTATACGAAACTTATTGTGTTCAGATCCATCAGCTGGTTCCTTTACCTTTCCAAGGAGGGCAGGAAGTGAGTTATCTAGTCTCACAATGGAAGCCTTTCTGTCAAGCTTTTTTCTAAACATAAATGTCTCCGGCAGCATATAACATGATTTTAAACCTAAATAAATATATTAAAAAGAGAGCTTGACTAGGATTGGCAGCAAACTTCAATGGGAGATTAGAAAACTCACCTGATGCAACAGCTTTGAAGCATGAATCAAAGCATTTGCAACTGGGGAAAAACTTGTCATACTCAATTAAAGACTATCTGCAGCAAAACATAGCTCAATCAAGGTGAAACACTTGAATTTCTTGTTACATGCACACCAAATCTTATCAGAGACTCTGGAGAAAGCTCCAGCATGTGGGTTGTGTCACATGCAGTACTGAGGTACTGCAGTGTCCACTAAATAATGTTGTTCCAGGGAAAACATTTTTTTTTCATAAATGTCCTTGAGAAACTTCAATGATCACCCAATTTTATCTAAATAACATCAACTTTGTAGTGTGCTAATTTGTTTTTCTCTGTTTTTAGTCCAATGGTTCTTTGATTTCTATTGTATATTGCACATGTCGGCTTAATAAACATGTATATTTCCTTCCCCTTTCCTAGCCCTGTTCCCTTGAGACATTTTAGGGTTTTTAAAAAGAAAAATTATCAACAAACATACAGAGTAGCCAAAAAATTACCGCACAAACAGATCTGGGTGTCCGCAGTAGGTAAAGGATGGGAGAAGGAAGGCTCCTGGAAACTTAAAGTGGTGGCCAAAAATAATAAACTTTATTAGTCTCCCTCTTTGGGACGCAAAGGGTTAACAGTTGTGCTGCTAGCCGAGCGAGACTCGGAAGTCAGCTTCACAGGTAACAAGATAACCCCAGGTGATTACGCAACAGTTTAACATACAATGATTTACACAGAGATAAAACTTTCAGAATAATCCCTCCTCTTGGACTCTTTTGATAGTTCGGAGACAAAGTATAAAAAGACAGAATCCAATACATAAAACAATAAGCGTAACAATAATCCCCAAACCTACACCAATTGTAATACCTTGGGTTAAAACTGAGGTAGAAGAGTTATTCATATTCAACTATATACATTTAAAGGGAAGGGAAACAATCACGAGAAGTAAACATGGGGGGTAACTCGGGGTCACATATGTACCATGACTATCAGGCAGGTAATTAGCAACAGCATGACGTCTTAAAGTGGAGGTTGAAATCGACTCGGGCCAGCTCTCTCGGGGGGGACTCCTACTGCACGGTGATCAGGCCTAGCAGTTAACTCGAGGAGACTCCTTGCTGCTCCATGCGGCATGGTAGCTTTTATGGCCTAGGCCTCTGCTTCCTGCCAAGGGCTGTGATTGGCCAGGTTTCGCTGCAGTAGGAATGGGGGGCGAAAGGCTGCCTGGTTCCTCCTGTCCTTATTTGGGCAAAGGAATTTTCACCAGCTCTCTAGGTTCCAGGTCAGAGCCTTCTACACCCCTGCGGGGGGGCCAGAGCAGCCATGATTGACTTGCCCTCCAGATGCCCTCACATGGGCGAGGGGGATGACCCACCCCTTTGGGAGCTGGCTGAGAGTGAATCAGGGTCAGAATAAAGCATGTTGATGGTCACAAGCCTCGCAGCCATGAGTTCTCTACGTGACCTGGGGAGAGTATCTGGTAAACGATCTCTATGTGACCTGGGGACAGTATCTGGTAAACAGTTCTCTACGTGACCTGGGGACAGTATCTGGTAAACAGCATCTTATGACTTTATATCACAAGGGAGGTGGCGGCCATATTATGGGGTACTCATAACAGCACCTTAACACTGAGAAGTTGACAAGTTGGTATCTAAGTTTAGGCAAAGACTGTGGTAAATACAGCTACACAAGTCAAATTCAAAACAATTAATTGGACCCTTTAATGTAGGATACTAGAATAGGAGGGAATTTTTCACCTACTCATCTCTTCATGCTCTATGTTCTGCTCACCCACTGACTATATTTTAGATCCTTTAAAAAGCTTCACTTAAGATCTTGGATGTGACTTGAAAGCCATTGATGTAGGGCCATCAAAGAGTATCTGCTGTAGAGCTGTAACTGTTTTTTGGTATAGACGCCTAACATTTGAAATTCTAACTCATGGCAATTGTAATGTACAATGTCTTACAATGGGGATCAGAGAGCAAAGATAGATGAATTCATCAACTTGAAATAAAATGTACCTCTACCTACAATACAGTATTCCTTGTATTCAGTAATGTGTTTCAGCCCAGGACAGCTGTTTATGGATTAAAACCTATGTTGATCCTTAATGATCATCATCAGCATGACAACATTAACTAATACTAATTCTTTTGCATAAAATTTAACGTCCCCAGCCATTCTTTGAATGGTGGCAGGCAGCATGAGCCTGTTTGAAGTGCCCTGATCATCTCAATCATTAGCAAACCCTTCTTAAACAACTTTTCTGTTGAATTTGTCTCAGTAAACAATCTCTTTTTTGGGGGTGGGAGGGAGGGTGTAAAGAAAAGTTATTCAATAGTGATTGCTTCAGTACATACCTTAAGCTTGGGAGTTGCTAAATGAATTATGTAGTATACTTCACATAGTACTTTCACTCTGTCTGTGGCAAATGTTGTATGTTATACTTTCCCGAGTAAGACAAAACAGACAATAACTTTCTTATGATGATTGCACTGTTGGTCACAGGATTTTAGAGAGACCTGGTAGGTGAAGTAATATCTTGTTTTCAGCCAATGTCTGGTGGTGGAAGGTATAAGCTTCCAAGCCTCACAGAGCTCTTCTTGAGGTCCATGTTTCCTAAAAGTCTCCATTAAAAAAGTTGTCTTACATTGTTCTGAGAAGCTTGGCTGAAGGTATAATTTATACTCTCCCTTTCTTCCCCCTTTCCCCTTGTTTTTGGGGGCAACAAAACAGGGAAACAAGAGACGAAACCCTTTCATTCTTGCTCTGGATTGAAAAGTTGGTGTGCAGGGATACCTGTGTGTGAAATATAGTTGTGAGTTTTAACTTTTAGTTATCCTCACTATCACAGGATAGACTTCTTATAAAGATTTATACAATTTTTGAAACACTGAAGTTAAATTGCCATAATGGAGGAGACCAATGGTTCGTCTAGTCTGGTATATTTTCTTTGACAGTGATCAGTGATGAATGCTTTAGAAAATTGTGTAAACTTCCCATAGAGTAAAACTCTGCTATAATGGTGACTCTCTTGTTATCTTCAATGGTGATCATTTTCTGTTTTGAAGAAGGATGACCTGTGTACTAACTAGTCTAACTGCAGAGGCTACCTTAAAAATAAATTTTTTTAAATGCTTGCTTAAATCTTACAGATGTATTTATTGTCTTGTGGCCACAGATTAATTATTGGTTGCAAAAATTGTTTTAAATGTGATGACACTTAATTCCATTGATTGACCACTTGTTTCCCCATTAATACAGATTGCATAAAATAAATGAATACTACAGAGAAGGGCAAGGTATGACTCCTCTATACCTTTTCTCATGCCTCTTTATTTTCCCTTTTCTGAAAGGTGATGTATTCTAACCTGAATAAACAGACAAATTTTCTCCAAGAATTAGTTTATTCTTATTTTCGTATTTCTGTAGTCTCCCTTTATATGGTTGCCAAGCAGAAGCAGCTTAACAAAGCTGCTATAGAACTTGGTTTCAACAGTATGTTAAGTTCTAGTTGCATAAGCCTTTTAATGAAAGCAAGTTAGTTCTTGACACAGGGCCCACGGAACCAATGAAAGAATTTCTGTTCACTTCAGTGGGCTTTGGATCAGAGCAATGTATAGTGAAAAATACAATACAGCAACATTATATTGATCTAGCATTTTAAGGAAGAAAATATTAATTGAAAGGTATTTCATGTGTTTTATGTCCATCCAGCTATATAGTCATAGATAAGCTGCCTATGTTTTCAAACAATTGATAATGCTGCCTTATGGCTTTTTAACCATCACCATTTATGAACATTAATCTTCAGACCTCTAAAAACTTGCTTATTAAAGTTATTAACAGCAGCAGCAGTGGTAACAATAACGTAAGATTACCCAATTGGTCCATATTACTGCTGTTTGTTTTTGTTAAGAACATAGATGCAGTATTGCAGATAAGCAGAAGGCAATCTATTTATTGCTTTTGACACAGTGACAGAAGCCTCTTTGATATATAATTGGGGAGCAATGCAGTTTAACAAGTTTTAATTTCTTGTGCAGCTGGAAGACAAAGAAGAAAAAGCATGGGAACAAATTAAACAGTATATAGGTCAATCATCCTATTAGGACTCTTCAGGGAACTCATATCTAATTAGCATAATTGTATTTCTGCTGCAGCCAGACACACTGCTGTGTTAATACGTGTTCTTAGAGAGCCCATAAAAACACTAAAGATGGCCTTTCCTCACAATAAAGAAGAAAAACTTAGATTACAGGAGCAAATACATTATTTATTTAACCTAATTGGTATTTCAAGGTTATTTAAACCCAATCGTATAGGATGTTTTAGCAGTGTTGCTGAGTACGTAGTTCATAGCCATTCGCTAACAAGTAAAGTAAACCTGATGTGTTATCTGAGTATCTACTCTTGAATGGCACATTTCTGTCTGCATTATGATTCCAGAAATAAAATTTGTGAGGCGGACTTTGAAATTTTATTTTTAATTAGTTCTCAGCTCCACAGTCAAATATAACTGACCTGCATATTTTTAAATTTGAATTTGCAATGATACTATCTTCAATAATGTGAAGAGAAACAAAACAATATACTGTTCCTCATTTCGTTTATCTAATTACATTTTTCAGGGATTGTTTTTCAGGTTTATTTTTCTTTTAGTCACTGAAGATTTCTTTTTGCATAGCAGTCAAATGGAATTTTTTTTAGGCATATGTAATGGCTAAGTAATTAAGTTCTGTTGTGATTTCCCTTCTGTTTTATCTGTATTTCAATGGCTGTAAGGTTCACTTTTTTCTCTTTGAGATAATCAGTGTTTGCATACACTATGAGATGTCAGTAATAATTATCAGTGTGTTAAATCTCATCACTTTTTTCTGTTACTGTTTTTGGCCAGCTTAGTAGATCTTGTCTTCCACCTCCCAAGCTGTACTGCTTTTTATATTGAAGTGGATAAAGCTTTAATTACAATTTTGACTGTTACCATGTCTGTTTCAACTTTCACTTCTAATTAAAAATGGAATGAATCATTTTCATTTTTAAAAGTGAAATGTATGTTGGTTTAGTAACAACTAAAGTGCTAATTAAAACTATGCCTATGCCAGTCACTTCAAGTTACATATTTATATTGGATACCTGATTAGCTATTAAAACAAATCATGCTCCTACTAAAGCTGTGTGAATAACCAACGTTTTGGTTCAGTGGCCAAACCACAGAAACATTTTTTAAATCATTTTTTTCAGCAAACTGAAAGTGAAAAAAAAATTGTGTGGAACAAGCATTTTGTTTCACCTATAATAAAACATTTCTTATAAAAAAATTACTTTACAAACAAGTTTTAATAAAATTGAAGTAAAATTTGAAACAAAAAGACATTTCAAATCATAGTCAAAATGTCTTATTGCAAAAATTGTCAAAATTAAAAGTTTTTATTTTTTTTCTCATTTTCTGTGAAGCAATTTGGTTAACTTGACCTGAATTCACAAAATGTTACAGTTGATCTGAATTTTACAGTGTGTGGGAGGGAAAAAAGGTTTGGTCCAAAAAATTTTGTCTAGCTCAAATTCTTACAAGCTCTTATATGGGATTTTAGCATTCCAAGTCCTACATTTATAATATTAACCAGTGAATACAGGGAAGAAAATGATTTTGGGGAGCAGAAGTAATTCCAGACTCATCAGTACTGAAGAGTTAAATAAGGCAACAATATTAAGCTTCAATATTAAAACATCAGTTCTCCTAGAACACGCAATTTAAGTAAATGCCTCTTGCTAATTATCAGGCCACGTGATTCAGTGGATTTATGAGATTTAAAATATATCTTCCTGACACTTTCTTTGTTGTAGCAGATGCTTAATCCTCATGACATTTTGTCTCCAAACAATTATTTTGAAGTGATATTTTGCCATCCCTTAGATATTAAACATTTGAATGTCATTCTGTAAGGCCTCGTATGTTCTGTACCTTCTATATCATGAGATTTATTAGGTTCATATTTAAATTTGGACAATTAATAAGAGAAAATAGCTAATAGCAGTCACCATGGCTAAACGTTTCAGATGAAGTGCCAATATGTAAAATAGCAATGGATTTTTTTTAATAAAATCTCCTCCTTGTTTTTAACTGAAGGGTTTCTGTCTCTTTGAAGAGAAACATGTATTCTGAATAAAACTTGAAAATATATCTAATTAAAATCCTAAATCAATTTTTCCTTACTTTATCCTAATTTCATTTTACTTCATTTGCTAATTGGAAAAATAAGTGGTCTTAAATGTGATTTTATTATTTAGTCATTTCACAGGCCATTCTTCCTCTAGACCAAATAGCTAAATCACAAAACTGAATTAGAGACCACCTAATAACTGCCATGACAGAAAACTCAGGAACACTGTTATGAGGTACAGGTCTGAGTTCTCTGCAACAGGTTCAAGCAGAAAGAGAATGAGGGAGAAAGTCCTTATTCAACCTTTATTAGAAAGGAAGGTAGGAAAATACTAGCAAAGAGCTCTTTACCCTGCATTAAACATGGATAAATTGGCTTGGGAGAAGGAGGTGGAACCCATTTCTACAGAGTGACAGAACTGCTTCACATCCATGAATACCAGACTCAAGGTGTTTTGGGGTTTTTTTGCGGTAGTCGCCACAGCTACAACTCCATCTTCAAGAGGAGGCTTGGCTAATAGATCTACATAGCTTAATGCATTCTGATCTACGTCCGGATTCTCTTGTCTTGATCCCAGCATGTGTTTCACGCTTGCCTTGATGGCATCCATGTATCATGCCATAATGGACCCCTTATGTGGAGTCTCAACACCCAGCACTGTTGCCACACTCATTCTGCTGGCTCTTGGGCCTTACAAGACTGTTCATAGTTTGGTGCTTTCATCAACAGTTTGAGCAATTGTTGTACTCTGAAATCTCCAAAGTTATTATGCTTGTCTATTGAATTAATTTTTCTTCTTTCTGATGTTCTTGTAAATCTGTGTATGCTGGTCCAACAGAGTAATCCTCTTTAGATTTATCACATAGTCAAAGTTAATTCACTCATTGTGAGTGATGCTTCTAGATATGATCCAGTTACTTGAACTTTAATGTCCAAGTGTGAAAATTCTGGCTTTCAAATTGTTAGTCTATGTGCTAAATTTATTCCTGGTGTACACCATATCCAGTTATTTCAGAGGGGGGTGGATAATTTATCCATTGCATATAACATTAATTGATTTCTGTTTCTGCTATGTGCTTTTGTCCTTTACACTTTTCAGCTAAATAATATAGAGTAGATTCCAGTAAAATTAAATGTCACCACCCCATGCTTTCCCTAGGCCTCATAAAATGTGAGGTGGGAAAGGAGAAGACAACTGAAGATGAAGTGGAGAGACACTAGAAGTATGGGGAAACAGAAGAGCATATAGGATCTCAGGTTGTTTTGGTGATAGGTAAGTTGTGTGGCATATGAGAAGGGAGTTCTCGGAAAGACTTGTATGGGAAAGGAGTTAAAATATAGTTTTCTTGTGATACTCCTCTTGTCTTTTTCTGTGACGTACCTATTTGTATTAGAAAAGTAGATTTTTTGTTTTGTTTTTAGTGTTATAACTTCCCTTTCTTTCAGAAAATGATAGGTTATGATTTAGAAATATTAGAAATTTTAGATTATGATTTTAGAAATATTATCAGCTCTATTATTTTTGGAGGATTATTATAAAATACTACCTTTTTCTCCTGGATTGTCTTTTAGGCATATACAATGTCTAAATAATTAACTTCTGTTGTGTTTTCCCTTCTATTTTATCTATATTTCAGTGGCTATAGTTCCCATTTTCATCTAAGACCAGATGCAAAGACAAACACACCAGAAGTAATAAAGATATCATATACCGGTTAACACAGTAGATGATGATCTCTGTGGAAGGGATTTCACATTAGATGTCACCGTGTCATCATCATCTTACTTACCCACTGGCTAATCAGACCCTTTAAAAACTTGTTTAAATGTTTAAACTTAAATCAGTTTATACAGACATTATGCAAGTTCCCAGTTTTCACTTAATTCTCATGAGTACTGAGGACCTGTAAACCCCCTCACTTCATAATCACTATTTTTGTGATCATAATGAATGGTCTCCAATTAAGAACTGGTAGAACTCTTACAGCAGGAAAAATCTCTGTGGATTTATCACAACTAAATTTCAGAATGGACCCCATCTACATTGAGAAAAATAATGTGAAACATTACTGCATGTGGCAGTAGTGCAAGCTTAATTAAATTTAGGCTAACTAGGTAATTCTTCATATTTTAATAAATTCTGGTTGTGATGTTACTATTTTAGAATTGGTGTTTATAGAAACAACTGACTTCTAGTGAAAGTCTATTGTTAAAATCCAGTTCACCTGACTGACTGAATAAGTTCTTTTGGATTCATTATATCAAATGTTTACTTACTGAAGAATGATTAAACCTAGCTGGGAAAAAATAATACTGGACTGAATCTCAATCTGGAGATTTAGGTGACTCCCACTGAGTACCCTCCCTTGTTCTATGACTCACAACACATCTTTTGTTGTCTTTTTGTTGTTGTTGTTTTTATCCTAGAAAAATCATTTTTGGGTCTCAGCAGGTGTAGAAATTTTTGCGGAACCAGACAGTCTCGGGGTTGCGCTTGAAGCTAGAAATGCACAATTAATTCAAGGGTATTATATTTTCATCAAGAAATTCTGTGTACACCATAATAGTTGACTCGGGTTGGGGATTGATGAATTATATTTTGTGGGATATCAAAAGAAATGTTGAGGATGAGGAAGAGAGAAGCATTGAAATTTGTTACTCAGAGGGAAGAAAAGAAAAAGAACAAATGTCAGAGCTCAGAGATGGAAATACTGGGATTAGCAGGAGGGTCTAGTTAGGCTGGGAGGAAAAAAGGAGAAATGGTTTCACAGATTGGGAAAAAAAGAAAGCCCTTAAATGATTTGGAAATATGAATTCGGAGGATGACATGCATTAAATCTTCTATACTTCTGAAGCTATTTGATTAATCCATGAATTTCTAGACTAGGGGTCTCAAACATGCGACTTGCGAGCTGTGAGTTACCTCCTGTGGCCCGTGACAAGACCTGGAATTCAGGGGTTCCCAACCCGTGGCCCGGGGGCTTTTCAAGTGCCCAGCGGCCCCGTTGGCTGGGAGTCCTCTGCGGCTGCCTGCCTCCCACCCGGGGTCCTGCCACTGACTGAGCTGAACTCGGTGCCGTCGGCAGTGCTTCCGGGCTGCGACACCCCCCCACACACTCCCACATAGGAGCATCAGCAGCCGCTGCCAGGGAGGAGCCAACTGCCACCCGGGAGCCTCACCACTCACCAAAGAGCCCTGGCCTGCAGCAGTGGGGCAGTGCAGTGGGTCAGTCAGCTGAAGCAGGCCACAGACTCAGCGCTTGGGTCTGGGACAGGGCTGAGGAGTGAGGGCTCAAAGGAGGGAGGCTCGGGGGTGTGGGGAGAGTTCATGGGGGGTTCTGTTCTAGGGGGGCTCCATGGGGTCCCTGTAGGGGGCTCTGCACAGCCCTGGCGTGCAGCTGGGAGCTGGGCTGTGACTACTCACCTCCCTTCCAGATTTGGGTATACTTGCAGCCTTTAAAAAAAAAAAAAAAAAACCACCCCAAACCACCTTTTTAAACAATTTAATTTTATTTTAAAACCTAAAACCTTTTCAAAAATTAATTTCAATTAAATATTCATATTCAATTATTCAAACCTTAATTAATTAATTTTAACTAAAATCAATTTGAATTCAATTAATTAAATTTTAATTTACTTTTAATTAAATAAACTGGTGGTCCTTCAGGATTTTAAAAACTATATTTTGGCCCTCAAGCCAAAAAAGGTTGGGAACCACCGATTTATAATGTAGTATTTTAAATGTGTTTATTTGTTTTTCTGATGACACCACCATCCTGAATGGAAGTAATTCTAAAAAGTAAATGTCTTTTTTGTTCAGGCAAGGGTAATGGCAATGTTTGGACAAACATATATATGTGAACTTTTCTCTTCTATGAAAATTAACAAATCTGTGTTAAGGTCAAGGCTCACTGATGAACATTTGCAAGCAACACTGAGATTGGTTTCACCTCAGGATACTAAAGCTAATATTGATGCTATGGTTGATGCAAACCGCTGCCAGCTAAGTGGCCAAAAATGAAATGACTGTCAAAATTAGCACTGACTTTTCACGTCACAGTTTCAAAACAGTTAATAAATTGACTTTTAATAGCATACTATATTACTCTTCTTTTTTTACTATAATTTTGTGTCATTGTATGAAAAGGTTTCAGTGATGCAGCCATTGGGCCAATATCTTAGTCCTCATGAGGCCCTCGCGGTGATTTGAGTTTGAGACCCCTGTTCTAGACTCTAACCATTGAAATAACAGAAACCTTGTTTTATTCCAGTCACTTTTCTCACACTGATTTTGCTTTTTCTCATTCATTAGAGGCAATAAATAAATATGCAGTGTAGAGTCTTGTTGTGAAGTTCATGTACATTTGCTAAAACTCTGGGATATTGTAATTTTTTGTTACAAGGAAACATATGAATTTGTGAACATTTCAGCAAATCAAAACTCTTAAAACCAAACATCAAAACTTTATATGTTCTTAACTAACTTCTAAGTTTTGAACAAACACTTACATACATAGTAACACTGCTCACAATTAATGGAAGTAAAATGTTATTTCAAGTTTAAACTATTTTCTCAAAAGATACATTTATTTTTATCATATCCTTCAATCATGGCATTTTGTTTTATATAGTAATCTAATTAGGCACAAGTGATACTGCTCATAAATTATTAGATATTGCTAAAGCCATTTGTAAAATGAAGTGCAATCTAAACATAATATTGATTGATTGTTCATCTACATTATAGAAAAATGCTACCATAAGTATTTCCTCAATTAGCTTGAATAGACTAACATTGAAATAAAATCCATAGCAAGTAACTTTGCCCTTTCTTCGGAGTGGGTTTTGATCCTTTAAAAAAGTTGATGTAATCAAAACGTAAAATTGCTGCTAATATTGCAACTGACAATAAGAAATGCATGGGTTTTTTTTTTTCTGGTATTAATTGGAATTTTCCCATTCTTCACATTGTAAAAAGGGAACCACACATTGTATGTATGCTTGAGTACAATGAAGGTAGAAATTGCATAGACTGGTCAGGATTCCATTATGTGTCCAAAAGTAATACATTTTTATTTAAAACCTCATTAAAAAGCAGATTGAATCACCTTTTGTATGTTCAGCTATTACCAATTCAGGGTTTATTACTAATAAGAAACTCTAATCTGAGCTGCCTGGCTGCATAACTCATATAGGGCTCACCTTCTCTGAGTAACACAGACATCCAAAACTCAGGATGATAAACATTTATGCCACTTTCCACCACCATGAATGCCACACAATTGTGTGTGGAGGAGTATATACATAGAAAGCACTCATTGCATAGGCAAGGAGATATCTGTGTGATAATGTAACCTTCGGGTAGGCTAAAATCCATTTAATTGCCCTTCTCCAGTGCCTCACAGAAATCAATCCCAATTCCTATGGAGAAAGCAGCTGGAGACCCAGGATCCAGTCTGTATAGGACTCACAGCAAAGATTGCTCAGAGTTACCAACCCACATCAAAATACTACTAAAAACAAACATAACAATGAACTTTATTAACTACTAACTAAATGAACCTTATCCTAAGAAAACAAAATACAATTAACCAAGAACAATCCCTACAGAAACCCCCGCATGAAAGATACCCAAGAGTCCCAAAGTCCAGGTGGAGTTCACCCAACTCTCAGCTACAGCCTCTGTTCCAGTGTAGAAGCTTGAGAGGCAAGAAATAGCTTTCCTCTTCTTCTTTCTTTGCAGGAATGTTCTATAGCATTCCATGCAGGCTTTTCCTTCTCCTTTGCAACCAGCCCTCAGTCCCACATGCATGTCTGCAATATCTGTTGCAGATGACTCCATTAGAGGGAGAAAACATCTTGTTCACTCCTGGCTCAGCTTCTCTCCTGAAAACTGATCACATAGGCTCTTCTCAAAGAAGCTCTAGCCTGGGGTCTGCACAGACTACTGCTCTCATGTCATCTGACTGACCACACCACATCACACCAGCAGGGCATCCTGTGGAGCATGCTCAAAAATGCTACCACACCCTGCTTCTAGAAGTTTCTGATTGTGGGCAGCTAATCTGCCCAGCAACAGTAACCCACCCTCAGCAGGTCTCTCAAAGAGATAGCCCTTTTTAGGCATATGGGTTACAATAACAAATTGCAAAACCATGTCAGAATGGTGTATTGTACACTGTTTGTGATTTTTTTTTTTCAGTTAACAAAAGTTTTCTAAAAATTTTTTAGTGTTTCTGTTAAATATGTGGCAAGTACAGATTACGTGATTCTGAGACGTGGAATAAACATTTTATTGGCAGTTGTGAGTGGCTCATGCCAAAAATTCCTTTATATCATACCGCTGTGTATGCCAGATAGATTCTATACAGGTATATATCCCCTTTTCCAAAAACACTATCCTATTTCCTTCAAAGATAGACTTCTAGTATACTGACACCCTTTTTAAAGAAGCATACATTAATTATCCAAATAACCATGCAACTTGAGCTATAGCTCCATATTACAACAGTTCAGAAATTTAACTTATTTGGACATTTTGATGGAGAAGACACACAGAAAAAGGAATAATATTTTAATCAGTATTAATACCTGTCTTTACACTTTAATCTCATTAGGATAATGATACATTTTTATTTTTTAGGCTCTGCACACACAGATCTCCCTTAAGTGGGATAACACTAAAATAAAAATTCATATAATTTCATTCCAGCAGCCTAGCTACATAATCTGGTTTGGAGATTATTCTTGCAACAGTTTACGTTGCCAAGAATTTTGTAATATTTTGGAGTTATTTTGGTTTTTAATACCAAGGAATGTGTGATCCAGTATACCATATTTTATTCAAAATAATTATATATCTATGCACACTGGTTAGTGCTGAGCTGCTTAATTAGAGAAGCAGCATGCCAACTGTAACCAGAAAAGCTAGTTTCTATTCCTGATTCTGCCACTGACTTGTTATTTAACCTTACGAAAGTTTCTTAGACTATGTCTACACTTGTTAATTTAAGTCAATTTAGCATGTCCACACTTAAATTTTAAGTCGACTTAGAGGGAACTGTACAAAATCGACCTAGAGCGTCCACACTGGACACCTAGGTCGACTTCTAGGGGCTAGGTGGACCTGCGACAGGTCCATGGTGGCAGGGGGGGCACCCCTTGCCAAGTGCCAGGGGGCTCAGCCTTTGCCCCATTGTACCTTGGTACAATGGGGCAAAGGGGGACAGGGACCCTGGCAGGGCATAGGGGCAGGGTGGGCAGGGCTCTGCCCTGCCCTTTGGGGGTCACGCCAGGCTGTGGCTGTGCCAGCCACCCTGGCATGGAGGGCAGTGGGGAAGCCCTGGAGCCCCCTAAGTCAACTTAAAGTTGACTTAGGGCTACTCCACGTCTACACTAGCTTAAGTCGACTTTCTAAAGTCGACTTAAGCAGAAAGTCGACTTAAAACTAGCAGCTGCTTAAGTCGACTTAAGGAAAGTGTAGTGTAGACGCAGAGTAAATTAAGTTGATTTAAGCAAGCTTAAGTCGACTTAATTTACAAGTGTAGATGCACCCTTAGAGATTACTTATGAAAATTTTTGGCTGAATTTTGTGTCTCAATTTACTAATGTTTTATTAGCAACACCTAGCAACTGATTTCCAGAGGTACGGAGAATCACTAGTCTTTTGGACATATTTACAGAATTGGGCCTCAACTTCCCTCTGTACCACAATTTCTCATCAATAAAACTAGGAACTCACATTACATTTTAAAATGCTGTGAAGGCATTACGTGCTATTATGACTAATTTATTGAACTGGAAAAAGCATTCAGAAAATTTTAAAGTAAATGCAACTTAATTCATGTAAAAGTTTAGAGCCTTTCACAAATATTCAGTGGATTATTGTTTACATGTTGAAGACTCTTGCAGAGCACTTAAATATTATTATAATCATTAGTGCTGAGGGCATCATCCACATCTGCATGCTATGTTTAATCGCCACATATAGACATAATTGTTTGTGTTATTAGTCAGTCAGATCATTATAGGAGCTGTATCATCTATTCTTCATTAACATGAGATCTGACTTTTGTCAGATTTGCGGATATTCAGGACCTACCAGGATTTGGTCCAAAGTGCAGGAGCTCTTCAAGAAATGAGCAGTGCTTCAATATAGATTATTTACATAACCTGAAAGATCCCTTTGTATAAAAGATGGCATTATTAGGGTCTGTTAGCAATAAGCACAATATGAAACAGAAAGAGAAAGATGGATCGACAACCTTGTTTAGTAACCTTTAAAACAATAAGAATTGAAAAGGCAATAATCTTACTAGTTACTACTAATTAAAATAACTGAGTTTAAATTTAGACTTTCAGTACGGTCCCTGTGTTTGAAAGGTTATCGTTAATAAAAATAGGCTAGAGATAATAGGAGATAATTATGATGTATTTCTCTCTTCAATTAATGAATGTTATGACAATGTCTTCCTTTCTAAAATTTCTGTGATGCAAGCTATGTAGCTGGCCTTTCCCGTGGTTTTAGGCCCAGCTTTGATGATAAAGCCAGTGTTAAATATCATATCTATTAATACGAGATTGAGCCAGTCCATTTATTCAAAAGGTAACATTCAAATACAAGTGATAAGAGTAAACATTTGTTTTAACATATGCATGGCATAACTGAGAAGCTACAGACCATGAACCTTTGCCTGAATAAACTGTAGATGGACATCTTTTTCTTTTGAGAGTACATCTGAGGATTCATTTATAAAACGTTTTGTACGGGAAGCCAATTTTGAATTAATTTTCTATTTTCATATACAGAAGAGTTTGATGCATAAGAGGAATTCTTTTCTTCAAGGTAACATGAAATTATAGACAGTTAATAATATAGACTTGGCTCATTGTGCATTTATATGTATTTTTGTTATTTCAATGGATTTTTTTACTTGAGATTTCTTTGGAAAAAAAAACCACAAGGCTTTTAGAAAGAATGATTATTTACCCTACAAAAGCTGTTCTTTCAGATGTAATAGCCAGTGGGGATCCCATTGTAGATGTAAATGCGTCTCATGGGCATGAGGTTTCTTTTGAATAGCCAGGTGCCTCAGGGCTATGCGTGCACCTTGTGTTCACAAGTAAGGGCATAAAGGGTTGAGTAGCTACAACCATGCCTCAGTTCCCTCACAATTCAAAGCCAACAGTAGCTGAGGACTCTGAAAACAGGGATGGAAGGTTAGTCCTGGGCTATACACTGACAAAAGCATCTTGAAGAGTCAGACATACTGTAGAATAGGTGACCATTATTTCTTCCTTGAATACATGTCATTGTAAATCCCACTGTAGACATCTGGCAAGCTGTATCTTGCATCATTCCAGCTGCAACAGTCAAGCAGCGATTGTAGTAGGAGCTAGATCAGATGCCAAATTCAGAAGATCACTAAATCCAGGTCATAGTACTTGACAAAGGTCAAATAGGTTATTCTGTGTTTCCACTCTATAAATTTCTGAGGTTGGCACATTTCTGAAGCAGATGGAGGCTGTTGCTCGTGCTCTTCAGAGCTAACAGTGTTCAGTAGGAGAGGTATGCCAGCCGTTGATAAATAGTGTTCCCTTTTCAGGAGTTTTTACCTTGTTTTTTTTAAATCTAGCTAAATTTCTGAAAGAAACATTTTGAAACAATGTTCCAACTTTTTTTGAAAAAAAATAGCTTTGCTACCTAACACTATTGTCAATTTTGACTTGAATTCAGAAATAGCTTTGGTCATGCAAAACTACATTTTTTGTCAAATTAGTGATTTTTCTGAAAATTTTCCCCCAGATCTATTCTGTACCATTTCTGTCCTTGTTTGACTGTCTATTCTATTTGTGTATATGTCACTGCTACAAACACAAAAGAATAGAAATAACCATCAAAACATTAAAAAAGACTAAAGTAGTTTCTCTTTATCTCTCTTCCTCATAATGCATGACACTTAAAAAAGCCAGACTCCCTACTTGTGGAAATGAAACAAGAATTAATTAATTTTCTTGAAGGTAACTCTAACAAGAATGGTGTAAACCTGATTTATTCTTGTGAAGGTTGTAATATTGTAATCCAACTGTTGTTTGTGATTTCCTTGGAAGTCCAGTGAGATATAATGTTTAGCAGTATGGAAGGCATGAAAAACAATGCCAGAATTTCAAATAAGTTGGGGAAATGAAATATAATCACTTCTTTTCAGAGCAAACAAATATGAAAATTATTAAACTTAAAGTAGTTTTTGCATCAATAATTGCAGAGTATTACTCTCTAGTTTTAAATCAGTTCAAGAAATGAACAGAAAAAGACAATCTGAGTTTGCATATAAATGCATGAAAGCGCCATTGGAAGAATTTTGCAGCTACAGCTGAGCCACTGCTTTCCTCCGCAAGACTGTCTGTTACACTTAAATCAGCTACAGTATTAATGCTGCATGGCAAGTGGGCTATGGAAGGAAAGGACACAGACTTATACAAAGAAACAGCACTTTTTCCCATCCATCTGTTAGATTTACCATTTATAGACTTATAGACTTTAAGGTCAGAATCATCTAGTCTGACCTCCTGTCCAACACAGGCTACAGAACCTCACACACCCACTCCTGTAATAGACCCTTAGCTTATGACTGAGGTATTGAAGTCCTCCAATCATGATTTAAAGACTTCAAAGTACAGAGTCTCCACTAAGTGACCCATGCCACATACTACAGAGGAAGGCAAAAAACCTCAGGGCCTCTGTCAATCTGCCCTGGGGGAAAATTCCTTCCTAACCCCAAATATTGTGATTAGCTAAGCTCTGAGCATATGGGCAAGTCTCACAAGCCAGACACCCAAGAAAAAATTATCTGTAGTAACTCAGAATCCACCCCATCTAACATTCACCATTACAGGCCTTTGGTATATTTACCATTAGTAGCCAAAGATCAGTGTAGCAGGGTGTAGCCAGCCAGGCTGGGCTAGCTCCTGCTATTGAGCCCTGATTAGAGGGAAAAGGGAGCCAGCTGAGCAAACTTGCTGACAGATGGAATGAGGCCCAGCTGTGGAGCCTGGGAGGTCAATAAAAGCTCCCAGGAAGACAAAGCTGGGAGAAGGAACAGGGATTAGGAGTCAGAGCAAGGGAGGCTCCATGCAGAGAAGGCTGAGCACCCTGCTGCCTCTGGGCATGAGCTGTAAGACCCTGGTGATTGTGTGAACTTTTGTAGACAGATGGTGGTGGGCAGCCCACTATAAATAAAATGTGCAAGAGTGGTTTAGACATACCTTGCAGGGGCTGAGGGCCAGAACAGCCAAATGCAAACTGCTACAATCAGTTAATTGCCAAATTAGGCTGTCCCTTTATACCATCTCCTCCATAAATTTAGCAAGCTCAGTTTTGAAGCCCACTGCTCCCTTTCGAAGGCTATTTTGGAACTTTGCTCCTCTGATGGTTAGAAACCATCATCTAAATTCAAGTCTAAACTTCCTGATGGCAGTTTATATCCATTAGTACTTGTGTCCATATTGGTGCTGAACTTAAATAATTCCTCTCCCTCCCTAATATTTATCTCTGTGATGTATTTAGAGGTAGCAATCATATCTCCCCTCAATTTTCTTTTGGTTAGGCTAATCAAGCCAAGCTTTTTGAGTCTCTTCTCATAAGGCAGGATCGCTATTCTTCAGATCATCCTAGTAGCCCTTCTCTCTTGCTGTACCAGTTTGAATTAATCTTTCTTAAACTTAGGGGATCAGAACTGCATACACTGTTCCAAATGAGAACGGTATAACGGTATACCTTGTATACTGGTACTAATACCTCCCTATTTCTAATGGAAATACCTCATCTGATGCATCCTAGGACCACAATAGCTTTTTTCACGACTACATCATAGTGGCAGCTCATAATCATCCTGTATTCAATAAGTATGCCCAGGTCCTTCTCTTCTGTCACTTCCAACTGATGCATTCCTATCTTATAGCCAGAATTCTTATTAGTCCCTAAATGCATGAACTCCAGTTTATAAGGTCATCCAGATCTTCTTGTATGATATTCTGATTCTTTTCTGTATTAGCAGTACCTCTCAACTTTGTGTCATCTGCAACTTTATTAGCACAATCCCCACTTTTTGTATTGGTACAAAAAGATTAAATAAGATTGACCCCATTCTTGGGGAACTTCACTAGTAACCTATCTTGAGCCTGACAGTTCACCTTTCGGTATGGCCTGTTGTGGTCTCCCCTTTAACCAGTTCCTTATCCGCCTTTCAGTTTTCATATTAATCCCCCTCTTTTCCAATTATGTATAAGAAAGATGTTAAGAAAATTCTTAACAGCAGAAAAGCTTGGAATTTTAAATAAAATTCATGGAACTGTGTTTTCCTCTTTTATATTTAAACATTTCTCTGCAGTTCTTGCAACCTATGTATTGTGGCACTGTGCTAGAGTGGTGGCTCTGTTGCTGAGATGACAACTAAAAGACTTTTCTGTTTTTACTTGAATAGGTTCCTGCAAGAAAAGAAACAGAATGGAGAAAGTAGGAGGAAAAAGAAGGTAATGCAGATGAGAGAACTGTGGTTGAAGCACACAGTTACCAAATGTCATACATTCTGCAGCCCTATCATGCCTGCGCATATTTCAGGTAAAATGTCTCACATAATGAGATCAAAGTCTCATCTCATTTGTTTTTTTTTAAATGTACCAAACCTGTGTACCTGGCTATGCTGGCTGAAACCTGTTCTATAATCACTAAATCACATTCCTCAGGAATCCTGATACACAGCATTCCACTGCTGTCTTAGAAATAGTTGTTTAATAACACTGGCAAATGGTGTATTGCATCATTTTCTTCTGTGGAATGCTGGGAACAGCATTATACTTTCACTACTTGTTACACCTTTACCTGAAATGCTGAAATGTGCTGTGCTGTGGATCTGAATCCTTTGGTTCAAATTCTGCTGACAACCGAGGAGGGGATAAAATATACATGAGGAACAGAACTAAGATTTCTTGGGCAATCTGAATTCTGGCATGTTCTAACTTCTGAATTTGCAATGTTACCATATATATATATATATGGTAACATTGCAAATTTTGTGTTTTGTATATGATAGTCTCTCCCTCTCTTTCTCCAGGATACTCCACTTAGCAACTCCTAGGGGCTGGCTGTCACAAGACATTGCTAGTGGGCTAAAAATGCGTCACTTATGAGTTACCAGTTTCAGTCTAGCAGTGCTAGACTAGATTTTCAGAAACTGAAAATTGTTTACATTCCATTTAATGGGTGTCACACTACAAATTCAACCCCATACTTTGCATGAATTGGCCAGTTCAATAAAGAGAGGTCAAGACCTGCATGAGCCATGGAGATAGAACCATCCCATGTATCACTAAAGGTAGTCCCCCACCTAGATCCAGGATGAGTCATGCTAACAGACATACCAATAGTGCATGTGGGAAGTTTGCCCTGCTGCTCCTGCAGCCACTGTCCATCAGGTAAAAGAAAGACTTAATTCACCAAGTCTTTCAGTCTGATGCCTTTCATCAGCACTAAATCCACATACAGTTTATTAAACAAATGTTTATTGCAATATGCAAATTACTTGGAAATATCCAGATTAACTCATACAATAATTTACATGTAATATTACTTGTGGAGTTTCACAAAAGTTCGTTGATATGTAAAAGCTGCAAGTTCCGATAATCTGATGCTGCTAATATCACAGAAAACTATTTACTGTAAATATAGTTAAAATAGTACAGGAGAAGGTGTCAATTCTTATAGTACAGTTTCAATAAAGTTTTGGAAAAAAAATCACACACCTCTGATAAATGATATTAAAGTTATGAAACCATGCTATCGATAATAGCAATAAATAATAGTACTGTGTACACTAGTAGGATCTTGGTCCCATTTTCAATGGACCTATTTCCAAGAATTATGTTATTTAAATTGGGATACATTAAACTTTTCAGAGACAGATGAGTCAATAAAATTAAAGCTTTCTATAGGTCACAAAACTCCTGTCTCTCGTCACTTCTTAAATTCATCCTAATAGCTGTGTAAGAGGGAGGCTACAATAAGCAGTTAATAGGACATTTGTTCAGTATAGCACATGTTTAAATTCCCTGAAAACCATGGTCTTCATTCTTCCTCCCCAGAACCAGTTCTAGAATCATTAGCGTAGCTGCTTTTAGTACACTAAGTATGTATGAAACCAAAGAAGACCAAGGCTAGTCAATGGCTGAATGTTCACCAGTATGTTGCTATTGATAGTTTTATAATGACTGACTTGAAGCATGCATTTAAGTTATTGGAGCAGCAGCCTCAAATGCCTCTGTTGATAAATTGCTTCTCTTGAGAATATCATCAAAAGGATTCAGTTTAGTGGTTAAAGTCAGATTCAGAGTTACTGAGCAAAGCATTCCTTTTTTGAAACAATACAGGCACCTATGATGTGCTTTTAATTTAAAGAAGACAGAATGACTTCTGCTTGGTTGAAGGGATTGCAGGTATGAACTGTAGAAGCAATGACTTGGTTAATAGGTAATGAAGTGCACTATAGAGTATCATTTTATGTATTGAAAAAGGAAGTGTGACAATAATAGGGAAAGGAGAGAGATCACATTCAATGGAAAATGGAGGAACAGCGTGAAATGAGCCCAAAATACTCAGTCGTGAGTCACTAATAAAACCTCTAAATAGAGAAAGGCAAGGATAATTGTAGAAATATCAGCAATAGGCCTTTCCTGACTCTATATTTAACTAGCAATTGCTCGCCTCTAGCTCCAGGCCAATTACCAATAAGATTCCATCCTCAAGTCATTCAGATTCTGCCATAAAGTTTCATCACTATCCTCTGTACCAGTGTCAGACCATGCACTAGAAAGTAATGTATTTTCTAAAAACACTCATTATCAGGGTCTTGATTTATCTCCTGAAGCCTCTGAGCTCATAGATAGCATTTGTTTTAAATGCAAAACATAAAGTAACTAAAGAAAAAAAGATAGATGCTATAATTTGTCTGCCAGGGTTATTTCTGTAAAGCTTTCGTAGTTCTAAATTTTATATTAAAAGGAATTTATTGCTCCTGTTCCTTACAAGCTGACATTGACCTTAACTACTGTAACAAGACTTTGATTTCTTTTTTCTTATATATATATTGCATACGGGGTGTATTTATTTAGTTCTTGATATGCAAAACTAATTCCTATTAATGTTAATGAGGTACATGTACTTATCTAGAGAACAGACCTCTAATTAATATCATGATCTCCTCTGTAACCTTTCCAACAGCACTTATTGTTCTCAGATACAGATGAAGACATTTAGATTTTCTAGAATATCCAGGAACTTTCAGATAAATCACTAATGACCAAATTCTGCCCTACACACATGTAATTAATTTCAGCACACGCCGTGTCCTCTCAGTTCTGTCAGGGAGTTGGGAATAGAATTTGTCTATGCACAGAGGAGGCTAATTAAGCTCATGGATCCCAAAAGTTAAGGGGCTTCCCAGTCAGAGCCTCCTTGCCTTTCATCTGATGCTTTTCTCTCCTGAGTTTCATTTAGCTCCCCATTCAAAATGGCTTTTGTTGCATGAAGCCATCCTGCTAGGATTTACACTGACTGCAACTAGTTCTGGAACCCTCTTCAGTTAGAGAAGGATGGCTTTCATAGTGTGGAAACAGCACAAATTACTAAGCTTAGGTATGTCTCCTTGACAAGCACCTCAGTAACTTTGGACAGCTTCCCCTGTGGTTTATGGGTTTTGAGCCAGCTGACACTTGAATTCCCACCAAATCTTTGTGGAGTTACTTCTACAAGTTTAAGTAAAGGTGGGGCCATACTTCAGAAATGATATTCCCTCTCTCTGCCTTTCCCACCTCAAATCTAATCAGCAAGATATGACATGCTCCACTCATGAGAGTAGTCTTGAGTATAGATATCTAAAGGCAGAATTCCTCAAATAAAGGTTACCTCATTCCTGAACCTAAAATAAATGTATTCAGTGGAGCCATGAAGTACTGGGCTATATTTGGGGAGAAGTGTAGTGAAAAGTCTTGTTGTATAAAAGAAAATGGAAATTGAAAATGAAAATGATTGATAACCCAAATTTAAGTGTTTATTGAATGAATTCAGACATGTAAGTGCAATTTAGATCCTAGTATTCTCTGGGACCAGTAAATGGCAAGCATTGTGGAATGGAATGTTTTTAAAAAGAAAGTTGCATTTCTAAATATTTCATTTTATCTATGGGAAATAAAATTCTTGACCTGAACATTTTCAAAGGGAGGGAAATATTTTAGGGACTTATTAATAGAGCCCTGCGTGTATACAAAAGTGTGGAATCGGAACCGAACCACACCCGCCCAATGTTAGTCTTTATCTGATCCACAATCCACATGCCATGTTTTCTGTGGATCCAGAACCGTATCTGTACCCGAGCTTGGGCTCACAGTCAGCATTTTAGGCTTTGAATGGCTCATTCACCACACGGGTCCCACCCATTTTTTCCTTTTCTTCTTTGCAATTTGCATGCTGTGCTGTCAATCAGATTTCCTTGCCACCAATGAAATTTCTGATTGACAGCATGGCATACAAACAGCAAATAAGAAAATGCAGCTGCAGGGATTGAGCATGAAAATAGAATCTGCCGCTGCAGCCAATCCCCAACAATGGAGCTGCGGATATCCGCACCTGTGGGTGTAGTTACCAGCGGATCTGCAGGGCTCTACTTATTAATTAATAGGTGATTAATGATATCAGCCTATGAAAAGGAGGGGCAAAATGTTATGATTCTAAAAAATAAAAAAGAAACCCGGCGTTTACGAAGAGGAAACAATTACTAGTGGTTACTTGGATTATCCCTAGAAATTGTTGTTGTTGTTCTGAAGAGGTCTGAATTGTGGCAGTAAATTTGTACACCAAGCAGAAACTTATTCTTAGACATACAGAACAAATTCCAAAATATTATGGAGTTGGACTAACAAGGACTTACCCCATCAAAAATCTATTCATATTTACTTCTGGAAAAACAGTCGTCTTGCCAACTTTTTGCTATAAATATTCACAACTGAGAAATATTTATTGCCTTCCTAGACGCAACTTCAATTTAATTATTTTTCATATCTAAAGGTAAAAATGAAATTGCACATAAGGTTAAAGTTTTATTTGAACTCAGTTGGATTTTGGGAGCGCAGTAAATAAGGATCCAGGTCACTTGTGTGTAAATTAACTAGGTCTGTCTAAATTTGATGGCTAATATTTTTAGACTAATTATTAATTATATCATTAACAAGATATCTTGTCAGTTCATTTTGATAGCAGCAGATTTCAAAATATAAATGACTCTCAAATTAAGCATTTTCACTTGATTTAAATCCATCATTTTTCTTAAAGAGAGAAATCACATTTTCCAGTGCTCTCTTCATACTATGTGGGGGTGAATAAAACATGAATATTCAGTATGTGCACTAATATCTAGAATAATTATCCTCTAAAAAGATCATAAGTCTGTCCATTGTCACATAAGTCAAAGGGAGAACTAGCGTTCATTTCAATGGAGGTGATGCTGTACTCAAAATCTTACAATGAAGGTTTTCATGGTAGAAGCTTGTATTTACATGCATTGTGCTCTATTCAGAAAACCCAGTAAAATACAAAAAGATCCCTTGAATTCTTTCCCCTACACTGTTAATGAGTTAAATGATTATTTATTAGATGCATGACTTTTAATCTTTAATCTTTAAAGGAAGTCCATGGGTAAGCCTGGTAAGTCTCTGACATTCTTCAAAGTGTTAACAGTGTATTCAGTGCCAGTGGCAAGAAAACATTTTGTAGAGCTGTGTGAAACTTTCATAACAACATTTGAAACCCTGTATCACCTAATTTTACAAAGCTGAAAGTCAGCTGAAATACATCCCAAGAATAGTGAACTTTTCAGGAGCTTGGCTGAGCACTGAACAAACATGAGTTGTTTTGGGCTTCTTAGGGGCCCAAAATGGGGGAAATATTGGGTTTTTGGTTCTAGTTTTGTCTACTGTTTCCACTCTAAACTAAAAGATTGCGCTCTTCATAGCTTTTGTAGGCTGTGCTAATTGCACGCACAGGGGCTCTTTGCATTCTTCCATCCTTCTCTCTCTCCCTGCAACTCCTACCCTGTCCCTTCTGCCTGGTGTTGTGTGTGCCCCGCCTTCCTCCATGCCAGGTTTTCTGTGTTAGACCCCCCCATTACTCTGTCATCAGTACCATGTTCCTGTACTCTGACATTGCCTGAGGCTCTGTGTATGCTCTCATTCCTCTTTCTCCCCAACTCTCCTCCTTCCCCCATATCAGGTTCCTGCCATCTTCCCCTGCCCGAAATTCAAAGTGACCCCCATTAACCCTCTTCCCATAGCAGGACCCCTAGATCTCTCCCCCATATCAGGGGCTATGTCCAGGTACCCATACCTCCACAGACATGAGGTAGGGATGTTATGTTAGAAGGGCTTCATAAGCAATTGCTTGAAGCTGTGGCTGAGCTAAGCATATATCAGGGACTCCATTTCCCCCCTTCCAATATTCCCCAACTGACACCAAGGACATTCCCAGAAGTTTTGGAATTGATAGGATGTGACATTCAAAAGTTATCACATGATAGAGAAATGCTATCAACTTAAGTGTAGGACCTCAAAAGCTTGGGCAATTAAACAAAACTTGGTAGTTTGAGATTCAGTGAAAATAAGAAGGGAAAATATCCCGGGGCAAGCACATAAATACTAAAACCAGAGAAATAGTTCAAACAAATCCTTATGAACCAAAATCACACAACTCCATTTAATAGTAAAGCCAAAATGGCCAAATAAATACACACACCATAGATTCTAGGTCTGGAAAGTACTATTATGATCATCTAACCTCTTGAATAACAGATCATAGGATTTCCCTGATGGAGCTACAGAAATTTTTAAAGAAAAATATCCAGTCTTGATTCAAAAATTCCTAGTGAAATATAATCTGTAACAGCCCTTGGTAAATTTGTAAGTTAGAGTCACAGTCTATTGAATAAAAGGATGGGAAAACTGATGCATTCAGATGATCCCACAAAGATGCACTTGCCAGAGATCAAATCTCTAGTGAGCAGTTTTCTACAGATCTGTGACTATAACTGAGTCTATATAATCTTCTGCTTATTGATTAAATAGCCTTTAATTTGTAAGATATGCAAGCCACTGAAACCTTGTTTTCCATGTATTAACAATAAAATTATAGCTTGATTACAAGCTATATATTCTTTCACAGTTAGTATTAGTTTTGTGTGATATAAAGACAAGTTCAGTTTATAAAACTTTTCATTTTTAAATGGAATTATTTTTTAGAAAGGGATATACCAAATCTAATTTGAGCTAAATGCTATAGACATTTCAGGCTGGCTCCAGACTTCCATGAAAAAGGAGATGTAAATGAATTGATTGTATTTCAATCTATAATTCTGTCTGTTCTAAAACGACCCACTTCTCTGTTCTTGTAAGACATGCTTGAGAACTGTTCTGATCTCTTTCCCATCCCAAATCAAAGTCCCATAATTAACAGTCTTTGTATTTCCAATATGCTTATTACAGTGATATCTGGGGTGCAAACCCAAACTATTAATCCACTTCTGTACTCCATGGGATAAGTTTTGCTCCAACAGTAATTCTGTGTACATCCAGAGTTACTTTAGTAAGTTTATTAAATCAGCATAAGAAATCTCTGACATTACTCAGATTTATATTTGTATAACTAAGTATAGAATTTTATCCCAAATAAGAGGTGTAGTCAGATGTGATTTTCTGTCAGAGAATGTCTCTGACTCTGGTGGGCCTGGGCTACATCTTGTTTCTTGTCATGTGACCAGAAGCAGGAAGTTCAGGAAGTGACTGGACAGAGAAACTAAGCTGCTAGACATTCCAATTACCTGCGCAATTGGTGTGTTGGGCAGGTTAGTGATTCTTAGCTGGTCACTACCTGGACTTCCTGCTTCCAGTCACATGGTCAGAAGCAGGAAATTCAGGTACTGACCAGCCAAAAGCTTCCTGACACTCCAAGCATCAGTGGAGAACTGGCAGCAGAAACAAAACATTGGATAGGCCTGCTTTCAAAGAGGATGGGCCGTGGCCCACCCATATCTATGCCCCTGTCCCACATCTATATATAAATGGTGCATAATTACACAGTGTGGCTTCCTGCTCTCTCCCATCTGGTGATCCAGAGCACATAAATGTTTGAGTCTGCTTACCTGTAGCTTACTCACAGCTCATACTTTCAGATTCAGCAATCCAATGTTAATGCAATGGTAACAATCCACAGACAGGATTTTGCATTTTATGTATAAAATCCCATATTTTTATATTTATACATTGTAAATCAAAATTCCAAACCTTTCCAGATTTGGGGATGTTTATATTTTAGACCATTTAGAGAGATATCTGTGAACTCAGATTTGGGTTTTGGTTTAGGTTCAAACCTGTTTCTATTCCTCTGTAGGAGATCTACTGCAAATAGAATAGAATGGGAATAAGTGAACTCACTGATGACAGTTCATCAATGATCCTTTGAAAATATCAGTCTAGTAGTACATAGAAATCCCAATATTTATCCAAAATTTCTTTATCATTTGCTTATCATGACATTGCATGATTCTGAAATTTAAAATAAATGGAACATTTGTTTCTACCACCCAGAATGAGTATAATAAATGCATTACCCTTTTTGTTCCAATAATTTTAAATTTAGAACCTTGTTGGATTGTTTCTACTGGGTTGAGAAATCAGAGATGTGAGCCTGATATAGTCTTGGTTTTATTTTTATTTTATTTTTTTATTGAATACATGGAAACAAACAGCAGGCAGTTTGGTTGCTCATAAATCTCCAAGTCTGCTAATCCAGCAAATTCTATTCCCAAGAAGCCATGTTCCGCCGTTTCTTCCCAGTGTGATATCTGGGTCCTTCCTCTGGCTTTCTTTGTCTCTAATACATGTAGCCTGTGTGTACCCAGTCCTCGCTCCTCTGCAACCAGGGAAGCCTGTCTGTTCACATAACTTAGTTTTGACCTGCCTTGCAGGCTGATGCCTTTGATGATAGTCACCAGATGATTTCACTACATAAAGGGGCTTAATTGGTCTTTCTGCTGAGTCTGAAAGGTATGCTTGGCATAGACATAGGCTTTAATGAGGTCTGTGATTGTCTGTGGATCTAAGACCCATCTGCTGGTAGTTATTAGCATTTATCAGCATAATAAATAATATGACTGGTAATAAAATAGCCTGCATTTAATGTATGTTCACATGTCGGTTGTATTAAAACTTGCTTTTGGATTGGATTAAGAATAAATAAAATGCATATACTACACCTATGAAAGGAATTTTTTGAGCTGCTTTTTTTGTTCAGCAGTAGTTATGCTCTGAAATGAAAATATGTGCGTGTGTAGTTCAAGTATGACTTTCTTAAATTATATGCAGATTACACATGGTAAAAACAAACATCTTGATCAAATACATAATTCAATAAACATCAGTTTAACTCATTGGGGAGGGTTAGTAACTAATCATATGCTGTCATACTCTTAGAGTAGATGTGGCATGCCATATAATAATGGGCTATTTAGTTAGCCTACAAAAGACTCAAAAGACCCCAACCTTCATCCTATCTGTATACTAGCTGTCGAAGAATACTCCGAATCAATAAACTTGAGTGTGATCATGAAACTTTACTTTATTCAGAATACGAGAGCGCTCACGGGGAAAGAACAAAGGAAATCTCCGCCCGCGTGACATCGGGCAGTATCCTTTATAGACCCTCAGAATACATTAGACAGAAAAGAGCTACAGCTTCTTATTGGTTCAGCTGTGATCCACCCTTATTTAGAAGGAGCAAGGGCACAAAAACAGACAGACAAACAGGTAACTAGTTCTGACCGGATAGCACTAGCTTTCAAGGCTATATAGTTCTTAGAAACAGCAGCAGTCATTATCAATGCTCCCTAGCTGCATTCTTCTAAACTAGTAGTAACTGGAATAAGTCAGATTTTAATACAGTAATAAAAATTTTATTTGATGTATTTGGAAAATTGTTGGAATAATTACATATATGTAATACAACTCTTTACATCACATAATTTCCAATCCAATGTGCTACCAATGACAAAATGGATCAAGAAAAGAAAAATGATAGATTACTTGAAGAGATGAGAAATCATTCAAAAGTACTGTTTGTAGATACTCTTTCAGATGAGATAAGATAAGAAAGACAAACATTTGTTCCAAGCAAATATCCAAAGGATTGGGCATAGAGGAAATTCAAGCACATACCCTCAAAACATCTGTTTTCTACTATCAATATGTCAGGATAGACAGGTACGGACTTTAGTGGGATTCTCTTCTCAGGAGTAAATTTTGTTAGTCATTTGAGTTGCACTGATATAAAGCTTGTATTAAGTCAATCAGCCTTTAGGAGCCCTCTGGGATTTGCATATGATTGTTCTCCCTGAGCATGCTCATCAGAAATTGATTTTTTTGTTGTTGCGCCTCATGTATATAGAACCTCTATGGAATCACATCCTAGTCCCCAGGGGCATCACTGCCCCGAAAATCGGTTTGGGGCTGGATGGCCTGGGCCCTGCCCCCTGCCATGCCAGCCCTGCCCCCTGGGCCTGAACCACCACACCCCCATGCCTGATCCGGCTTGGGGAACTGGCACTGGGACTCAGGGCCTGTGCCCCGTGTGCCCAGCACCAGCTACGCCACTTTAGTCCCCAGAGTGTGAGGAGGATTTCTACAAATCTGTGCTTTCTTTTGAAAACTAGCTAGAATATAGAATTTACTGGCTTACTTATTGTGCATTTTATATTTGTGTGTGTCTGCGCACATATTAAAAAAACTATCACATTTATCATGTTCTCATATTTTATCACTAGGAAAGCTTTATCAACACAGACTTCTTGTAACATGTTAATCTAACAAAACATGTAAGCTCATTTTCTTTTTGCCAAAAAAGCATTACTTTGGATTATGTTAAGATAGCATTGCTTAACCATTAAATTTGATCATAACATTGGTAGGGTTGTTTTAATTTGAAGCTTCAGCTTCTGAAGTTACTAATAACTTGGCTTCCTATATTATACATCCCATTTTATAATGTGTATTTCCATGGGAGCTGACTTTGCTGTGATGATGGGTGTGTGCCAGGACATCTTCAGGAATCATTGCAACTGAACATTCTTCTTTTTCTCCACTCTTTCTGTAGCATGCTTGTTTCTCCATGAGTAGGACTGTCTGCCTCATGGTGATATGATTGGCCACTCTAGTCAACCATGGTGACTTGCACTGAGGTACCTGCAGGAGGACAATGAGTGCATGGGATTGAATGGCCTCCCCCCCATGGACTGGGTAACATGGGAGGCAATTGTTGCTACCTTGCTGACAGCTTGAAGTGCTCCCCATCTTCTTTGTTGTGTTTTTGGCTTGAGTTTATATAAGTATTGATTTCACCACTTAAAGGTCATCCAGAATGGTAATCTGAATGCTCAAGGGGGTTCTGATTACCATATTTGGGGTGAGATGTCCCATACCCCAAGTTAATTGGATGTCTAACTGCAGCATATAGCAGGGATCATTTGGTATGGCTGAGAGGTGATTGGAAGTGGGGAGTCTACTATAGGGGCATGTAGACAGCTCACTAGTTTGAAATAAAAACAACAGAGTCCTGTGGCACTTTTAAAGACTAACAGATTTTTGTATCGCATATGCTTTCATGGGAGAAAATCCTACTTCGTCAGACGTTTTGAAGATGGAAAACTTACAGAATGATAAAAAATTAAATGCAGGGGAGTGTATGACATAGGATCAAGACATGCTGTACCAGCAAATCAAAATAAATCAATATTTCTGCAATAGACTAACACGGCTACCCCTTTGGCACCTTAGTTTGAAATAAATTCACTTCCACGGTGCACCTCACATTGCATAGTAATGTGTAATTACGGTAATACCACATTTGTAGTAGCAGATTGGAATTAGTTTGAGAATGGTGGCATAAGGATGGGGTGCGGAAGAACTTACCCTCATGTTCAGATATAAGGCAAACAAATTTCTCATGATTTTTGGTACGGTTTGTGAATTGCAGCTTGGCAGCTGCATCACATTGTTATACTTGGTAAATGAGGTGTGACTTTGGGCTTTAAAGATTACTAAGCACATAGGACCAGTTGGTTGCCATTAACATAAGTTATTTTAATAATTGTAACATCTGCCTTTAATTGAATTACTGGTGTTCTTTATTTTATTTTTGCATTATGCCAAGTGACATCAGTAATGCATCATAATCAGGGTCTCTCTTTGTAAATTTTTAACCAATAGTTTTTTTTTTTCAGAATGTCATTTGACAAATTTGCTATTTTTAAGTGTCTAACCTGAATTTAGATATAAAGCTACATGCCATTAAATAAAATGTACTCATGCAGCATTTTCCATTGGACTATGAAGGAATTATGCCACTACAGTATATGCTAATTATGAGAAACTGTTAATTTTTTCATGCTAAATTTCTATATAAATACTACTGAAACAAAACCACAAGACTCTTGCCAACTTGTCATATTCATAGGAATGCTATGAAAATTACCCAAGTTATTTGAGGTCTTTTGCTCCTTTTGAAAGGTGCTGAAATAGGCAAAAGTGAGGGGAGGAGGAGTTGTCCATGCAAACATCCTAACTCTTCAGTAGTCAGCCTAACTCTATTAGTCAAAGAACATTTATTGCCAAACATGAATCTGGATGGGCACTTTTGTATATTGGCTGTTTTCATAGATAATAAAAATAATAAATTATTTGTTACGTATGCAGTCTAGCTTTCCTTTTGAAAAAGATTTGGCTAGAATAAATATATTGCACAAAATTAAGTTTATTTTATGGATGTTAGTTTACTAGGTTAAAACAATATTAGCTAAATCAGTATGGTAATTCAAATACACCTTCCAGCTGCTTAATTATTAGATATGTTCTCTGTTTTTCCATGAACAAGGCTTTTTCTAAACTAATTCGGTATAGTATTTGAACTACATCTAGCTGCAATTCATAAACCTGTCCAAACAATGTTACTGAAAACAGAAATGTTCTGTTTTACCTCTACCATTGATTTAATGGTGTATTTGTATAGAAATAACTTAATGCCAGCAAACAGCACTTTGGAAAATTGCTATGGAATTATTGTTTTAAAAGCAACTATTTTTCATTTCTCCAAAGAAATTATTAATAAATGTGATGGGGCTTCCTTCACTGTCAACTAAGAAACTGTTAGTAGAAACAATATATTATGATTATTCATTAATGAAGGGAAAATCATCCTTTAAGAGTTATTTCAGTTACGTCTTTATGCAGTTAACTATGTGTCTCCAGAAATTTTGAAAATTCCTTTACCCACTAAAGCAGCCTTCATCCCTAGAAACTGGGAAATTTTACAGAGAATAATTATTTAACCTCACAATACCCTGTTAAGGTTGGAAAATCTTACTATCCCCATTTTACCCATGAGTAAATAGAGGCAATAAATGATAATTTACTTTTTCAAGGTGATAAAATTAGTCCATGACCAGGATTAGAACAGAAGCAATCCAAAGCCCCATGATGTCAGTGAGAGCCCAGGATGAAAAGAGGATAAAGTTGGGTTTAAGACACTTTTCTTTATGTCCTCCAAATCCTAAACTGTTCCTGGAGCACATAAAAGGAGGCTGCTGAGTTGCCTAAAATTTCTGTAATGTGGTGTGATGCAGCCTGACCCTTGATTCACTCCATCTGATGGGTTGTCATCTTAGTATATCACTTTGGACCTTTTACGTGGTATACAGGGGGAAAGGAGGGATGAATATCTCACCCCACTGTCTCATTCATAGTTTTCTGTAATTTGTTTTGGGTTGGGAGAGGTTAATAATTCTATCCCAGTTGTTTTGTTTGTTAACCTAGAAAATCTTGAAAATAGGGGTTTAAAATGAAAGTATTGACACCTCCTTGGACAAGAAGAGTGGGAGTTATTTTTGTTAGACTATTTTAGGTTCTACCTTCAGTGAAAGCAACTTTGGTCTGAATTTACAAACAAATAGTCTGTGCTTTCATTTAAAATGAGGAAATATATAAATTAAAATTATTTCCAGGCTTCCTTAGTAATTTAGCTAAATTAGAATATCATATCTACAAATGTCAAATCAGCCTTAATTATGGAGTCATAATTGATGTGTCTCTGTGTCTGCTCTACTGATTACAGGACTTTTTGGTAAAATTTACCACCTAATTTGCAGTAAAAATATTTGTAATAATTCCAGGTATAGGTCCTATACCTTTCTCAAAGCTTCCTGAGACTTTACTAGACAGTGGAATATACAATAACCCCAAGTACTCCAACAGAAACCAATTAAACATCTATGATTTCCAAAATATTGGGGTGGGGAGGAGTAAGCAATATTCTTTTCTTCCGCTGGGAAATGCTATCCTTAATAGTACATATAATTTTTACTCTAATGATCAGTTTGTGATGTTCTCAAGAAAACTTTCATAGGACTGAAAACTATTATAATTGCACCAGACCAATCAGAACTGATACAGTACAGTAATGTGTCTATCTCTAGTAAAATAAATCTTCCATTTGATGAAGCTCCCACAGAATATTAGTTTTACAAGAAGTTCATCTTCAGACAGTCAAACTACAGTTGGGATGCAGAATTATAAGTAACTTCAAAACTAAATTCTTTAGTCCCTATTCCCTGCCCATGTGATTAAAATCAAATGTAGAAGTAAATATAGAGGAGGGGAACTAAGTACAATGTTCCGTTTACCCTATCATGCTCCAAAGTACTTTCTGCAGGGAGATGACAGGGCTTGGGAGCTTCAAGGTGATTCAGAAGGTGATGAAGCTGGAATATGTCTGTTGTTTGTGGCAATTTTATCCTTTAGTATCTCCTGGAGTCAACTACATAAGTTCATGCTGACCCACTCAACATCACTGTTCACCTTTGCCACATCCATTCGTCTTGCAGGGAGTACAA
The DNA here is from genome assembly GCA_007922175.1 of Pelusios castaneus. Classification (NCBI taxonomy): domain Eukaryota; kingdom Metazoa; phylum Chordata; order Testudines; family Pelomedusidae; genus Pelusios; species Pelusios castaneus. Next base: position 8,518,756 of record ML685808.1, read on the forward strand.
GAATAGTCATAAAGCAAAATGTTAATTTTTATACCACACTAGGTGCAAAAAAGGAAGATCCGGGGGACCCACTAGGAGGAGGTATACTGAGCTGGAGGGGCTAGAGACAAAGAGTTGAAGTCCTAGCTCTTTCTCAGAGTGATCTTAATGTTTATGAGCATTTTACCACCCTAATTAATGAAGTGTTACATCCTTGCCTATAAGGCAGGCAACAATCACTTACCCTGTTTTACAGATAAAGCAATCTTTGGTAAAGCTAGGAATAAAATTTACGTCTCTAATGTGGCAGATCTAAGCCTCAGCCTGCATATGTCACTGTCTCATGTGCAACTACACTAACCATTTGACTACACTAGCTGGTAAGGTCTCTGCCTGCTCCCTGTGCACAGAGATCATCACAAAGAGCCATTCTAACCGTTCTTTATCAAAAAAAAAATGGGAGAATGGAGGAAAGTAGGCAATCAGGTAGGGATTTCCCTGTAGAGTAGGGGTTCACTCATACCCGTATGCCTGTGAGGGTCTGAATATCCATAGTCAACAAGGAAAACCAGTTGAGGTGGCAGGTGTGAGAATAGTTTATAAATGAGAATTAGCATGTAAACAGCTACCATACTATGGTGGAGTGTTCACCTCACACTAGCTTGGAAAGGACTAATGAGACTCAGAAGGAGCCAATTAACTTCAATAGGCAACACCTGATGGAGAATTAGGCTTGATAAGCAATCCCTGATTGAGGATGGAGCCTAGCTGAGCAAGAGAAGGTGGGGATGGTATAAAACTAGGAAGTTTATAGCAGAAAAAGGTTGCAGTGTGGAAACCTAAAGTCATTCTCTGGGCTTAGAGTAGGAAAAAAAGAAAATAGAGGGAGTATGGAAAACCTGGAGTCTTGGCCCTGAAGGATGGTCATACCCAGAGAGGTGGTGGAGTAGGAAAAAGCTAAGGGAAATAGCAGCAAGGCTTGGAATGGTGCAGACCTTGGTTGCTGATCTGAGAGTCCCTAAGCTAGAAACCAGAGTAGAGGGTTGGCCTAGGTTCCTTTACCAGCCGCTGGGGAAGTGAATGAAAAGACTGCCTGAGACTGTTCATATGGAAAGGCTAATACCCTCAAAAGGGGAAGTCGCATAGGAACCTGGCCAGACCATGAAAAGGGAGAACCCAAGCCATGCTGAGGGGGCAGACCAACCCCCAAAAATGAAGTACTGCAATGCCTGTGATGTGAGAGGGGCCACACTCTGAGTGGCTATATCTACACTTGGTAATTTAAGTCGACTTTAGCTAAGTCAACTTATTGTGTCCACACTGAAAAATAAAGTCGACTTAAAGGGGAACTTAAAAAGTCGACCTAGAGCGTCCATGGGGCAGGTCCACGGGGGCAAGCTGCTTAAGTCGACTTAAGAAAACTGTAGTGTAGACGCAGGGTAAATTAAGTCGACTTAAGCAAGCTTGAGTCGACTTAATTTACCAGTGTAGACGCAGCCAGTGAGAGACAGAAGTGGGTGTCAGACTATCATCTATTTTTCAGATGTAGCCACAAGGAGGTGCCTGAGCAAATATTAGAGAACCCAATAATGATGCATGCTGTCAAGCACAAACTACAGCAGGTGAAGATAAAAGGAGAATTGATCTAAGGTGGTAACACAAGTAGGGGATCTGTTTTCTTTCTTTTCTATAGGGACCTAGAAGGAGGAAGCATTTATACATTATTTGGTATCTTTGTTTTCAGCTGTTACTAAGGAATAATAGAACTCCAGAATATCATCAGCAACCGGAGGCAGGTGGTAGGTTTTGTTGGCATTTCGGCACCTATTCATTTGTATGTTTTGGTCTAGTTATACAGGAGATGCTAGAATAGGAAGCCTGTTATGGCAGAAAAAGAGTTCTCTGGGGAGGCATGGTAATTAGTTTGGGAGTATTAAAACAAACTTTTATAGTGAGGTCAGAAAAGAAAATCAAAATTGAATAATTCTGCCTCCTTATATCATATATTCTATTAATATGATAAATGTTCATGAATATGAAGTCCCAATGCACATTTGGTTGAAATATCAGTTATATGGGGATATTAAAAGCAAGTGGAAATATCTTCTACATTTTTTGTTCTGGACTGAGAAGTGGAAGGAAGAAGTATAGAGAGCTGATTGTACTTCTCCTTGCTGTTTTACCCATTTTCTGATTACGGTATTCCCAGTTCTTGTTCTTTCAGATAGATTGTAGATATTTGAGTTTAAAAAAAAAACCCACTCCACACACACCACTTTTCATTCCTTTTTGTGTGGGTAGGTGTGTTTATCCTTTAAACTCACTGCTCTTCCCCAAATTGACCACTCTCATTATTATCAATGAGACTGGTGCCACATGTTGCTCTCAGTAAGATGACTGCCATTTTGTCATGGTTTTTACAGGTGAATGTGTGTGCCCCCCAGAAAAGATGTTTGCAGTGAGGCTGAAGATAGTGGCCCCTGCAAAATCATGAGAGGGATAGACAGGAGAATGTTGGAAGTGCCTGGAAGAAGATTGAGGGAAGTAGCTAGTGGGCTCAGGGGAATAGAAAAGTATGAGAAATCAAAAGGGAGATGAGGCAGACTGAAATAAGGATGCAGGGAAATGTGAGCAAGAGGCTGACTGAAGGGATTAAAAGACAAAAGAAAGAACAATAAGACATTGAGGGGGAGTTCAGGGCACATGGAAAACATAGGAAGACTGAAGGAGTTCATGGAAATGTGGTGTGGCATACAGGGAGAATGTGATGTGTGACCCAGAAACCAGAGTAGAGGGTTGGCCTAGGTTCCTTTACCAGCCGCTGGGGCTGATAGTAAAGAGAAAGGAAGGGAAATATAGTGGCAAATGGACATAGGTATAAGTTGGGGACTTGAGACAAGAAGAGCATAAAAATCTGAATGAGACAGATACTCGCCCTGTCCATCTAAGAATGTGGATATAGAGGGATAGAATCTGTAGTTTTCTGCATCCCAAGAGATAAGAAAGGGTAAACGGACTCTTCCAAATAACAAAAAACTTATATTTAACATGAATGAATTGTAAATTTAAGATAATTTTACAACGTTCGAAACAGTTTCAAACTGGTTGTGTTAAGTTTTAGTTGTAACAAATACTTTTGGCACCCCACTCAAAAGAAAATACCGTATTTTTATTCTGGTAAAGATACTAATATGCCTTCACTTGACCATGTTTGGATGAAGTGCTACCTACATTCCATAATTTGGCCACCATCTTTAACTTCTATGAGATTCTTTTAGCATTTTTATTACTTAAAGATCCAAACATAGCTTTTATAGTTACTAGAGCAGGAAAAATGACCCTTATCTCAAGTAAAATGTCCAAGGTAGAAATACTTTATTTAAAGATATCAGTTACAATGAAATAGCTTCAAAATGACTTAAAATTTGAATTATCCAAGTTACTTATTTAACACAGTGTATCATCTCTCTCTTATATTTACATATGTATAAGTGAGGAACATAGAAATCTTAGAATGGTATGCTCTTTTTGTTAGTCATAATTTCCTGAAGGGTTAAAGGTGTTTTTCACTGTCTCTTGAAAAGCCAACTATTTTGTTCCTGTACATCACACTTCAGTAGTGGTCAGATGTGATTACCATGCAGAAACAGGAGAGCTTCAGAGAATCGTAATGAAAATGGGGGAAAATTTTTCAAGAACAAAAGATTCAAAGTAATGAATAATATAGAGGCTGGTTCAGTATTCCTATTTTTTCTTTTCTCATAATACAAGAAAAGATTAACATTTAGAGAAACTTCTAAAGGCCAACAATTAAAAATGGATAAAAATAGAATGCATGCACCAGAAAAATAGCTTGAAAGCAGTCTAAAGAGTTTCATTTTGATAGGACAGATTATACAACCTTGAATTAATGATCACTTAATCACATGAGTAGACTCATTGGCATCTTGTCTTTTGCCTTTGCATAAAGGGAATCCCAGCCTGGCACAGAGTCAGTGTAGTCAGCGTTTTGTCACTTGTCCTGCCTCTCCCTGGTATAGAAGGCATGTTGACATAATCTAATAAGAGAATAAGGGGGGCCATGCCTGTATCACTGTTAAGCTATAGTTGGTATAACGATCACCTGTAAACTGTTGTTAGCACCCCGGATAAGAGTCGCCTTTTCCTTCTCTCGAAGGCTGTGTGTACTGAGCACAGATCACCCACACTCAAGGATTGGGGAATGAATTCCTGGTTTTATTCACCGAATGAAAACAGCACATATAGTGGCAGCACAAACTTCTGCATACTTCTGAAATTTTTAACAGTAAAATGTCTTGCATGCTACCCCTGTCTGGAATGAATAATTATCCATCCTAAAATTCATGAAAATTGGGGGAGTCATAGATAAACTTGTAGCTTGGATACACGCAAATGAATAAAGCTACAAATGATAACCATATGAAAATCAGTAGAATTAACCTGCCACCCATGTTCACAAATCCCTTTTGATTAGCTCTAGTTTCGTACTCATCATGATATGGAGATCTGGTATCCATATACTATTTTAATGGACATATCCCTTAAAACTGTACCAAAATCCCAACTTACTTCACATGAAGGAGTCCACTTTACAGTTTTCAGATGGTCCATCCTTTCAATCAGTATTAATTTAAGTCAAATTCCAAAGGGGTAGCCATGTTAGTCTATTGTAGAAAGACAACAGAGTCCTGTGGCACTTTTAAAGACTAACAGATTTATTTATCGCATGAGCTTTCGTGGGAGAAAATCCCACTTCGTCAGACACTTTGAAGATGGGAAACTTACAGAATGGGAGGAAATTAAATGCAGGAGAGTGTATGACATAGGATCAGGTCAGGCTGAATCCTAACACCTATTTTGATTTGCTGTTACAGCCTGACCTGATGCTATGTCATACACTCCCCTGCATTTAATTTCCTCCCATTCTGTAAGTTTCCCATCTTCAAAGCGTCTGACAAAGTGGGATTTTTCTCCCACGAAAGCTCATGTGATAAATAAATCTGTTAGTCTTTAAAAGTGCCACAGGACTCTGTTGTCTAATTTAAGTCAGATCTTGAAATACTAGACCTCTCATATTATTGCCTGAACCATTCAGTCTTCTTGTTTTGATTCATAGTGTAAAGGTAGTTGTCCATGCACCTTTAGGAAATACTAAAGAATCTATTTTCCTGTTAATAGCGCTGTCCCGTAGGGGGAGCGGGGCCCGGGGCCAATTGGCCAAAGTGGGGCCCCACCCCTCATGCCCGCTCCGCCCCCCAGAGAGCCGGCCCTGGGCTGGAACACCAAGGCTGCCACGTGGGGGGGGGGGCGGCGGTGGTGGAGCCTGCTCCGGCCCCGGCCCCGGCCCCAGCGGGGAGGGAGTGCCGAAGGCAGTGGGGCGACCATGGGAGGAGGGGCTGCGGCACGCACGCGGGCCCCACAGTGCCCCGCTGGGAGCGGGACAGGGCGGGGCCCATGTACCCGCGAGGCCAGGGGCGATCACCCCGTTTCCCCCCCCCCCCCCCCCCCCCCAGAGACGGCCCTGCCTGTTAATCATCTGGAATAATGAGAAATGAAGTATGATATTTTTTCCCTCATGCGTCACTCTGAATTTTTTTTAAAAAAACATTCTCTTCAGATGACTCAGTAATCAAATCTATCAATCTTTAAGTAAGCTGTATTCACACAACAGTAAAATTGTTAGATGGAGAAGCAAATTAATCTTTATTTGTTTCCTTTAGGAAGAGGTATTTTTGTTAAAAGTAAAATTTTACTCTGAAAATTCTCATGTGGACATGACCTTTGAGCATTGAGCATAATGTGATACCTTCCCCATTGTCACTTATTTGCTTGTATAATGGTTAGAAATATTACTTAAGGTACAGGCATTATAAGTTTTATATTCTACAGTATTCTTCCTGAAGGTGAACTCTCTTCAACTAGAAGTGAGGGAAGAAAAAGCACTGACCCTTTTAACGTCATTATTTCCAATCTGTAAAACAAAGGGTTGCTGTATATCACACCATGGTTCCATGCCAGGCTTCTTGGTAACACCTGGATGCAGACAATTTAATATGTGGTTTGATTTTTATGATAGATGGAACTGGCAGCAACTTAGAACAGGAGCTTGCAAAGAGAAACAGGAACTAGAATACGGAACCTAGAATACAGGGATAGGGACTGGGTTTGCTTGAGGAAGGAGACTGCAATTTGGATGAGGAGCAGCAGAGTCATGTACAGAATTGGATAAGGAGCTAGTATGGGGAGAAATGGGAATGATGCAATAACAGAGTGGAAGGAACATGGCATAAGGGGTCAGACTTGGGGAGAACTGGAGCAGAAGGGTCTGTGCCCACCAGAGAACACTTATTTAAGGTCAGTATTAGATATTTTGCCATCCAGGGTAGAAAATATTTTTGGTGTGCGTATTCCTAAACCAACCAGCTAAGTGCAAAACGATAAAAAAAGCCCTGTCCAAGTGATATGGCGCCCATGAAGATTCTGGTTTAGTGCTGTTAGAAGACAGCAGCCAGGGCAACTATCTGGATTCTGCCCATATAGCCAGCTTTACACTGTCATCTAGGGCCTGGAATTGGACCCAGGAGTTTCAGCATTCCTCTGCTGTCAACAAATAGCTGTGATATCTACTGTCTAAGGGTGTCACATCCCACTCCAGTGACTGGTCCGCATATTGGATGACAACCTACTCCTGCTATCTGTGATTCAGTTAGCTAAAATGACAGTGCTCTGTGCTACAAATCTAAAGGTCCTGCTGTTGACCTATATAGGAGGCACATGGGCAGATTTTCATTTTGTTTTTTCCAGTTAAAATAATGTTACGGTTGCAAAATTTAATTCAGTCTCATGTGTGTATACATTATAATAATTTTTAATTACATGATCACATACTATTTTCCCCAGAACAAACAAGGACTCCTGTGGCACTTTTAAAGACTAACAATTTTATTTAGTGTTTGAGCTTTCTTGGATATTGATTTGCTGAAATAATCTGAACTGATCTTATGCCTTACCTTTCACTGCATTTACTTTTCTCTTCCATACTGTAAGTTTTCCATTTCTAGCATCTGACAAGTGGGATTCACCCACAAAAGCTCATGTGACATATAAAATTGCTAGTCTTTAAAAGTGCCACAGAACTCCTTGTTAGAAGTTGCTGAACTAGACTAACACAGCTACCTTTCTGGAACTTATTTTTCCCAGGACTTCTAGTTTCATTCAGTGCAAGGTCAGATCTGCTCTGGAGATGAATCCCAGTTGTGTAGTAAAGGAGACTCTTCTAAAAGGTGCATAGAGAAAGAAGCCAATGACTGCAGAAGGGCATATGCCAGAGTTTCCATCATACTATTACTTAAACAAATTAAGGTTTGTTTGGTTCAACCACAGTATTAATATCTCTGAGGTAGTGCATTAGGTAACTGCTGAGTATTTGCAGATTTTCTTTTAATATGTCAGTAAAAAGTTATTCTTTATTCAATAACTTCCCTTTAAAGCAGATGGTCAACCAGTCAGGTAGTGCGTATTTGACAATCACTAGCAATTAGCAATGCAAATCAAAATTAAGAGCAGAAACATTTTAGTTTTTGTAAAAAAAGCAAAAGCAAAACCAAAAAACCCCTAATATCCTTTTAAAAATAAATAAATAAATAAATAAATAAAGGAAATATTCATTTCAAGAAATACCTATGATAACATGATCCTGTCACTTAAGATATATAAAAAACTTGCTAGCTTTATTTCTACATGGTAGAAAAGATAATTTCAGTATTTCTAGCATTTATGATTTTTAGTGCAGGGAGTATGCATGTGGGGTAAAGTTACTTAATTATCTAAAGTATTTTGACAGAATTTAAAAGTGAAAACCAGGAACAGTGTAGGCCTCTTAAGGCAAACTAATTGGATAAAACTAGAATTGTCTCTTTAACCAACAAGTAACCTAAACAAGTAGCTGAAGTTCCACAAATCACGTCTTCTGGATTAAGTCATCGCATGTAAAAATGGGGGGTCATTGGTAAGATGTATTAGCTGGAAGGATTGCAGTAGGGCTTCACTGAGAAGGAGGGAAGGGCGTATAAATTGGGGCAAGGGTATACTGGGAAAGCTACCTACAGGAAAAGTGGGAAGATGGACAGGAACAGTCCTGGAACACTAAAGTGTTCCCTCTAACAACAGTGGGGACAGGACTCCATTTTATCTGAAAACTTTTCAATTTAAAAGGCAGACATTGCTGCTTTTAATGTGAGACACTCTGCTATTCATCTTCTTTCTGCTGCACCTGTATTGCACACATCACTAAGTAATTTGGTGCTCTCAGGAATGCATTTTGTTAGGAAACAGGATTCACTTGAATTATTCTCAGCTCCACTGAAATCAATGGATTAAGCATCTCATTATGTAATGAGGTGTCTGTTTCCACAGTGTTAATGATTTTTAATTGAATTTAAAAATGGTTAGTGAAAAGGTGAACAGATCATGGAGATGGTGGGAGGCATGCTTGATTGATTGGGGCATGATTGTGACCCAGAATATATTTTAAGGCTTGGGTTAGCTGTCAATCACTAACCACATTAGAATTACTTTAGCCAAATTTTGTAATAGAAGAAACTGACTAATTGCTATTCCCTACCACATTTTGTATTTTTTGGGTCAAAAGACAGAAAATTGCTCCATGTGCTGTAGCAGACATCCTAGGGTCCTAGGAATTGAGAAAATAAAAATAAATTTCAAAGAGAAAATTTTCTCCAGAGCCATATGTGATGCAGAGTAGTCGTGAGAGAGTCTGCCAGCAAGATTGTGGTATCATAATTCAAGGGCAAACTCTCTTACCCCCAGGAAATCTACAAGCTACTAATGTAGCCAATGGTAGCTAGTGCTCACTGGGAAGAGGGTGCTGATTCAAGATATGCCGGTTCCAGCCCCTCCATGTGTCTCAATTGCCCCCTTATACCTATAGGGTCTTTATTTTATTTTCCCACCTTCTGTGCCCAGATTTTCTCAAACAGCTTCAAGTTGGACAGTTTTCTTTAACAGATCAAGCTATTATCACTATCAATAAGGAAGCATTCAAAATATGTTTCATGGATGACCCCTTCAGAGTGAGGTCTTGCAGTAACATGTTTCCAGCAGGTGGAACAAATAGTATTCAAATTAAATACATTTGTCAGTCATGCTTTGTATTCAGAGTTGTACTTTCATTTTCAAAGCAGTAGCATTACAACAGAGAAAACATATTCAAATAAACCATATACACTAACCCTCTTGCCAAACTATCTAAAATGTTTTCCTTTTTAATAGAAATCTTTACTACATAAAAGAAAATCTAGTTGCCTTTATTATGTGTTCTTGCAGCTCTTTTTTTCATTAAAAACTCCTTAACCAACATAATCGCCCTTCTCCACAGTCCCTCTAGCTTAGCTTTCTGGGAAGGTGTGCCCTTACCAGCTGTAGGAAGAAAATGATTTTATTTAAGAGAGAGAGACCTGAGCAGCAATGGTCAGGACTAGATCTGTATTCAAATCTCCCACAAATTCATATGTGTTTGGATCTAGAGTTTATGTTCAAGTCATTACATTGTAAGAGGCCGTTTAAGAAAATCAAATCTGGATTTACATTTTTCCAAAGTTTTTAATGGTAACGAGAGAATATTTTGGTTCAAGCCCATCTTGTCCAATAGAAATTTAGTAATTTTGCTAGATTTTGCAGAAGTTTAAAGAAATTGTTAAATATTTTCTTGTTGCATACAAAAAAAAAAGATAGTTTAAAATGCAAATACTTGCAAAATATTAATCAGAAGTAAATAGGTGCTGCCACTGCATTGTAATTAATATATTCCTCACAATTTATTTAAACATATCTTTAATTAATAAATTGTTGGTGTAAACCTATCATGAATTTTACAAATTCTTACATTTTTAATTCAACATATTTTAGCCTATGGATTACTGTTGGTGGTGAGGATTTACTTCATGTCTGAGATCTATTATTCGTTCTCTGTTGTGGGTCATCCAAATCATATGGCATTATTTCAGTTCCCTTATTGGATTGTATAATCTTTAAAAACAGAAGAATGCATGAACAAAATGTTAGGACTTTGTTTCTCAGAGAAACAGGTACAACCCTAGGAAATTTCCAGCCTACTCTTGTCTATAAGACATTTCCTGACATTTCTGACCTATTCTTGTCCATAAGACCTAGCCTTTAATGCGTGGCTCAGTGGATGCAAGGTACCGATGTTGATATATCTTGCACTGAGTAGGCACACTTTCTTCACTATTCACTGCTGATGGGAGAGCATTCCAGTGGAGTATTGGAGTTGATAGGAGAAGCGATCAGCAATTGAGTGTGTCTTCACCAGACCTGTTCAGTTGATTCAACTGCATTGATGGCTGTGGCACCCACAGAGCCACCTAATGTAGACATACCCTAAGAAAGCTATGTATTTGGCTATGTAGGTAGTCCTCAGATTTAACAATACATGGATTTTATTCTGCTCCGAAGAAGAGAGGAATAAGCAATCAATGGATGGTTTTCTGTACCCTTTAAAAATGTAATATATAAAAAAGATGTTAAAAGCAAATACTGTGTGTGCGTGTTAGTTTTTTAACATAAATTAAACTTAGGATTTCTGCATTGTTAATATACCTTTAAATCAGTTTCATAATGTAATTTTAACGTAGCTTTTCATATATGATGCCATATTAATTGTGCTAGTAGTAACAATGTTGTTAATACAAAAATATAGCCTGTTCTCTGTCAGTTTAATTGATGTATTTACATAAAAAAATCTATGATATGGTAAACATCCATTTCCTATCTCATTTTTCTTGTTTCAGCCTAATTTTTTCTATCAGGTAACAGAAAAATGAGAGAAAATTGTTTACTATGCACCAGTTTATACATAATCTCTTTTTGGCTTTCCTCCCCACCCTTTCCAGAGCAAACATCTGTCTCATTTTGTGGTGAGTAAAATACATTAGGATTTTTCTGTATCTTTTATTGGCACTTCATATTTGTCATTTCACACATTATACACTGTAATAGTCTATAATCTATTTATAAAAGATTGTGGACATGTGCAGACAAATATAATGTAGTCAAACTTTGCAGGGTTTTTGCGATTACTAGGCTATGTTGTCATCCACACAAATACTTAAAAGTACAAAAAAATGCTTAATGTGTATTTTTAATGTTCACTGTCAAGGAAACCTTATACTTTCTAATATTTTCTTTGTTTGCTTAACAGAACAGCCCTTTCCCAGAGAAATGAAAGTGGAGGTAGTGCCTGTTAATTGCATGTCATAGTCTTTGTCCATGGACCCTGGAAATAAATCTAGTGGTTTGCAACTTTTTAAAAAATGTGTAGATGGAAAAAAGTAATCTGCAGTACCGTAGTGGTCTTGTGTTGGGCTACAAAGCAGTGCCAGAACTGAACGTCACCCTAACTAGAGCCAGTGAAAACAGACGGTCAAAAAGTTGTGATAAATATTACTTATTGCATGTTTCTGCAACATATGGATATCAACACTGCATACGTAACTTATAAACATATGTGGACACAACTGATATTGAGTAAACTGGTTAGTACAAGAGTTTCAGCACATAACTCCATGAGGGTATTTTCCTTAATATTTAGAATATACAGTGCCATCTAGCTATGGTAGAACAAAAGATGGATTACAGCATTATTTAGTACGTTCATGAAAAGAGGGAATAGGCCACACTGTTCTTATGTATATTATCATATCAGGGTACAGAAATTAGACAGGTATACCCTAATGATTGACAGCAGTGATTTATTACTAATACTGGGGGGAAGGGGAGAAGGGAATAAGATCTGACCTCTTCATATGATTTCATCCAAGCCAGCAACATTTACTGTGGTCTGGGCATGCAGCAAGCAGAAACACATTGCAAATTTTAGTATGTTGAGGATCATTAACTTGATTGTGTCAATTTGTTAAAGTGCCAAGTAATGATTTTACAGGTAATTAGACTTTAACAGGCAGAAACTAATTTATGTCCTTCTTGTTTTTTATGATGTGTGTAATGATAGATGTACTATCACACAAGCTGTTGTTTTTAGGTACACAACATCTCTTAATGTCCTAAAGCAAATGAAATATTACATGTCAGGAACTGATCAGTGACTGTATAAAACACATTAGTGGCTTTTCTTCTCTTAGCTACTTTTAATCGAAGCTCATTCATCATGTCACAGAAAGATGGAATGTTTCAGGTTATTCTTGCTGCGCAGAGAAATGGCAGTGAGCCTTTAAGGTCAAGAGGGCAAGAAAATAGCTTCAGGTTATTACAATTGTTTTTCTGATAGTTGAGGCCCATGCTGCCCTAATGGATTTTGAGATTTTTTTTTTTTGGATGAGTTTTTTTTTTTTTTTCCTGACTACCTGAGAGCAGCAAATCACCCACTTTAATTTGCCAGTGGGAGAGCCCTTACAGCTGTTATAACAATTATCACCACTTTGTGCACCATTTACAGTATTGTGAAAATTAGTTGAAGGTTTGTATCAGAGGACCTGAACCTCTTAAGGCTGGAAATAGTCTAGAAATCATGCTAGTTTTCAGTAATTCCCAGTTTGGCTGCATAAGAAATTCTGCAAGAAAAGATTTCCTTTCAACATTTCCTGAAGCAAGGAATGCAAATTACCTAAGAAGAATTTTGGTTTTTTTTTGCTTTCACAAAGTGTTAACAACACACTTACACTCTATTTTTTTAAAATCTTTAAAATATCTTTTCATTTACATAGTTCTAGATTTGATCTGATTTTTATTTACATCAGCTTTGTGATCCTTAACTTCAACATCAATTTCAACTGCTCTGGGGGGTTGCCAACTTTTCCTTCCACAAATTAGGATTTTTTTTTAAAACTCAGAGGTTAATTAAAGGTAATTCAGTGAGTCTGTCTGTTACTCAGTTGTTACCAGCTCTTTCTGAGAGGGCAGAGAGGAAGTAAAGAGCATGAGTGGTCCATACATTTCTCATTTTCTTAAATAAAATCTGCTCTTTCTCTTTTTTTTGTCTTTCATTTGCTGGAGACATTTGCCCCCAATCAGCCCTATTGTCAGACTAATTGATTGCCAGTAAAGTGTCAAAGCTGTAATCTACTTTATGCAGCTTGTTGGCTGACACTACATAAGTGAGATATTTATTTCAATAGATTTTTATACATAATGATGGTGTCAGTATTCAGGATGTTGTAGTTAAAGCTCAATCAACATTTCCGTTACAAACACTATTTTCAGAGATGTAAACTGAGTAGCATCTTGTTCAAGACTGAAAATTGGCATGCAGTTCAAGAATGTGACCTCAAAGCTGGAGGGGGAATTTGGTATCAGATAAAGTAGAAGGAAAGGAGTAGTGGATATTTTTAAGGGCCTTTCCCTCTTCTTTGGGTCAGAAGGATGGGTGGAGGGGCAGCATCACCTAAGCTAGGAGTTGTCCAGAGGAGCTTAGGTACAGCATTGGAGTCCTGCACAACGGGTGGAGCCCTTGTTCAGCTAGATGGGAGCCTCTCTCATTCCCGTATCAGCAGCTATTTGTTGGCCCTTCCTTGTGGCAGGTGTCTAGTGCAAGTAGTCATTCTATAGGGTTCCAGTCCCTCCTGGTAAACTGAATTCCAAGTGGATTTAGGTGGAAAGCATCCCCTAAAGAAGCTGGGGAATGGGACTAAGGCTCCTAACATCAGGTACATTGAGGAGACAACCTCCTTTCGTCAGTCTGTGAACCCAGAAGCACAAGGGGTGGACAATTGGGTCTCAGCAATGGTCTGGAGAGACAGATGTTGGTGTGGGGGAGGGGCATGAGGCCACGCGTAGGTGAACATGAGTGCAGAAGGAATGATGATATACAAATTATTGCTGGATAATTCACAGGTGAGCTACGTAAATGAACTTGTGATCTACTTAAACATCTCTCACATCTTGCATTTCTTCCTGCATGTGCATGGCCATTTCAGGTGATTGTTTGGAGGGCTGGCATTTCCTATGGCAGCTGGAGCAAAGTGGATGGCCCTCTCTTCGTGCATTTTCAGATATCATAAGACCATATGTCTGTCCAAATGAAAGTGCAAAAATTTATATTCAGCAGACTACAACACCATTGATTATGCTGGGTTTGGACTTTGGTTTGGCATTTTTGTTTGTTTGTTTGTTTTGCATTTAAGAAAATAATATATTACTTTTGGGGGAGGAAAAATATTCAGATGTATGTTTCTACCTACCTCACCAGTGGTAGGGTGTGATACTAAATATTAGATGGGCCTGATCCTTCTAGGTCTTCCCCACTACTTATTCAGAACAGGTTGGTGTGTTTCTTCTTGTGCTTCTAAAGTGTTCCTTGTCAGTTTCAGGAGAATTATATCGAAAGCTTGTTTTCTAGCCTTTATGGCTAGCAAAGGTAGCAAACTGAAGTCTAGTTTACCCACAAAATTGCACCAGATTAATTAAAGGTTTGTTTTTTATTGATTTGGTTAAACTTCATGTCAAACCTCTTAAATCAACTGAAATGTGACTTCCATTGATTTTAAATTAATTCAATTATTAATCAACTGAAGCTAAATAGTATAAGATTTAGATGTGTCTATATTTTAATTGAAAGTTATTTATAAATGAAATTGGAATGGACTTAAGCATTTATTAAAGTTAAAGATGTGCTTAAGTGTTTTACTAGATTGGGGGGCTTAAGTAACTTAGTATCACCAGAGACATGAAGGATAACAGGACTATTCCCTCTGAAAAATACATGATTTTATCTGATTACTTCCTGGCTTTCCAAGTGATGAGGCAGTAGACTATGATCTCCAATTCATTTCACAAAGAGGAAAGGATACTGGTTGCATGAATACATTTTAAATGATTGTCACATAGCCAAAATTTGTAGACGTGAGTTCTTAAGGGTAGGGACCTATCGCCATACAGAGTGGGATGCTTCAACGATTAATAGGTGCACAAAGTTAAGTACATGCATAACTCATTGCAGGATTGGGGTCTATGGCATCAGAATAAGTAGCAGAATTTTGAAGTAGTCTGTGCCCTACACGCCCACTGAAATAAATGTGATAACTTAAAATGGATTACTATAAAACTGAAACAGTTAACCTCCTAGTATAATAAATTAGGAATTCTACTTTCAAGAACCAATCAGCACTAAAAATTAAAACCTAATTGAGACTTGGACGAAAAGTCTATTTAAATTTCTGGAGGGAGTTTGGTTACAGTAAATGAGTGCCTAGTTTGCAAGAGAATGTCAATGGGAGTTGACAAATTATGACATTTATTTTGGTTCATAAAATGTATTCAGGTGCCTAAATTTGAAACTTCTGCCTTATATGATTAATTGGACCAATATACTTGCCCACTAGTCTATGAACTATGAATTATTTAATTACTTGCTATCAGTAAGAGAACTGAGATTATATTGAATTGTCACTAGGATTTTACTACAGGTGTTGGGTTTAGGGGGTGCCTGAGGCTACCATTTACTTCCAAGTTTCACAAAGTGTTTTTATACTTGAATACCTTAAGGATACAGGGGAAAGCTTTCCCTCAAGTAGATAAACTGATGTCACTTCCCTTTTGATAGTGTCCCCTCTGGCTATCAGCTGGGATGTTATCAAACCAAAAATAATGTAATGGCGCTACCTTGTGTGATCATAATATGAGATGATACCTTTTTGTACCGTTATGTAATACAGTGTAAATGTGATAGCTAAATCCCAGGAAAGAGTCATAAATGGGAGAGCCCCTAGCTATGCTTTTTGTGTAGCAGTCAGGCAGTCTGATTTAAAATCAACCAACGTTGTCTGTTTAGCATAGACAAAAAATGTTATTGATGTATGAATTACAGTCTGTCAAATCCCTCTGTATAGTTTATGTCATCTAGACTACTACTAAATTAAAATCAGAAGTATGCTGCTATTTAGTGCAAAATGTGGTATGCTTTTTCCCTCCCTCTGGATATAATATACACAGTAAAAATAAAAGATGGTCTGACTTCAGTATCATGCAAAGCCCTATTAGGGCCCCTTAAAAAGTCCTTCAGTCTAGATGTTTTTTTGTTGAACAGGGCATTGTGGCTGCTTCAGAATAATGTCTGAGTAATAAAATGTTCTCTATATTGCATTCTATAATGAAAGAAAAATTAAAACTTTTCTAGAAAAGCCTTATTTCTATGAAATACCTAAGTAGACCAAATGATTCAGAAAAGAATTTCTTTAAACCCATGAGTTCATAAGTAAATACTGTTTTAAAGCACCTAAGTGACTGAGATATGTACAGGCCTGTGCCTCTATAAACTTTACCCGCTGTCTCTTTACTAGCACAAAAAACTATAGTATAAAAAGTATAAAAATGTGCTTCAGAGAGGCCAAAAAGTTAGATGTCAACTGAAGTTGTGTTGGGAGTAAGTCTACAAAATTTAGCAAAGTTCTAGGAGAGGGAAGGAATTCTTGCATTTTTTATTAACTTGTTCCAAAGGGATACCTCTGGTAGTCTGTGAAGAAAATTTAACACATAGGGCTAAAATTCTGCTTAAAGTTAGACCAGAAAAATTCTAGATTTATGTTGGTGTACTTGAAAGCAGAAATTGACCCCGGTGATTGTCACCGTTACAATTAGAGCTGTACTCCTTGGTCTCTCTGAATGTTTCTCAGGCCTTGAGCCAACACCTCTTTCCACAGAGTAATTTAAATATGTTCAAAAAATGAAATATTCCAACAGGAAAACAAAAATTAAAAAAAAATGTTTTGGGTTGGCTGAACCCAAAATGTTTTTTCTAATCTGTTTTAAAAAATAAAAGAAAAAACGTTGTTATATGGTCTTTTTATGCACATTGTCTTATGAAAGATTTAATTTGAAGCCATGTTGGTTTCCTATGGGCAGACTTCCTGAAGGACTACTACTCCCACAAGGCAATGTAGAGCCAGCTGACTGCTTCAGCGAGTCATATGACTCTGTGTATTATGGAAGGTATAGTCCAGCTGGGGAGCCTAATGGGTCAGGATGCCTGGCTGGTTTACATTTTCCATGAACCCATATCACAGTCAATTATGAGGGCCCAAACTACAATTCCCATGACTCAAGAGAGTTTAATGTTGATCTGATTCAGGATGAAGTATTTAATTGAATTTTTTTTAAAATCCAGAATGAAACATATAAATATCAGAAATGCTTAAATGTTTCTTTTTGACTGAAAATGTTAAATGTTTTCTAAATAAAAAATAAATTTCAGAATTTCTAAACTCTAATAACGTTCAAAATGTCATATTTTTGTCCTGTTCTGGAACTAAAACAAGTGCTATAATGTCAGAACTTACTGAAATGCAGGAATTTTTGCTTTTGCTTAGTTCTGTTTTGTAAGTATCACATTCTTTTTACATAGTAGAAAGACAACAGAGTCCTGTGGCACTTTTAAAGACTAACAGATTTATTTATCACATGAGCTTTCGTGGGAGAAAATCCCACTTCGTCA
>ML685808.1:8536637-8573533 GCA_007922175.1 Pelusios castaneus
ATCACATGAGCTTTCGTGGAAGAAAATCCCACTTCATCAGACGCTTTCCCATCTTCAAAGCGTCTGACGAAGTGGGATTTTCTCCCACGAAAGCTCATGCGATAAATAAATCTGTTAGTCTTTAAAAGTGCCACAGGACTCTGTTGTCTTTCTACAATAGACTAACACGGCTACCCCTTTGGAATTTTTTTACATAGTGTTAGCAGTGGGAGGTTGATTTCTGCAGCCATGGTATCACAGAATTAATAAAACCTATATGGACTATATGCAAGATATGGCTTATCCTAAATCTACTATCTTCAAAGCGTCTGACGAAGTGGGATTTTCTCCCACGAAAGCTCATGCGATTAATAAATCTGTTAGTCTTTAAAAGTGCCACAAGACTCTTTTGTCTTTCTACAATAGACTAACACGGCTACCCCTTTGGAATTTGCCTAAATCTACTGTAAATATTGAACTCCAGGATTATTTAGTTTTATTAATTCTTGTAATAATAAAAAAGCTAGCTATTCTTGGACTTTCCTTTTTCACAGTAATTAAAAGGATTTCTAAAGAGTCTAAAATGCAGATGGTTTCTCTAATTAATGTTAGAGTTGATAGCTTTGCAAGTTTTGAGATGGTGACTATATGAGCAAAAGAAGCTAATGCATTCAGGATTACTGGAATGTTTTTTCCTTGTCACTGCTGTTATCTTGGCATTGTGCTGAAGATCTAACAGTGTGGCAATTTCAACTATCATTTTTGAAAATTGGCTATTTATCTGCTGTTAATCACTGCAGATTTTGATATCCATCAGTTGACTGACATTGTGTCAGAGCAAATTGTTTGTTTTTGTCATGAAGTTTGTGTCAACCCATTGCTGACTGTAAATATTTCAGATACTAGACTAAGTCTATACTGACGGCAGCAAAATTGCCTCCATCAGTGCAATCTTCCAGGTTCGATTGAGCAGTCTGTGTAGACGCGCTCAGTCAATCCTGAAATCACCATAGCAACCCCAGCCCTGGAACTTGAGTATTGGTAAACTGACCGGAAGGCATTTCCGGTTGGCTTACCGCAGTAATGTAGCAAGCTTCTAGTAAGTTGTCGGGAGATACGCAAGATATTTTATGTACCTTGCATATCTAATGTCAACTGCCACCAAAAAGTGCGGCAAGTGTAGACTAGGGCTAATTCTCAGTTTTGTATGGCACATTTCATCCTAAATTATTAATAATATTTTTAAATGACTAAAATATTTTCAGTACACTGTCCCTAACCTATTCTAAATATGTTTATGTTCTTAAAGGGATACTAATCATATAATGTGTCCAAAAAACAAAAACAAAAAAACAACCTTGCCCATTACTTACTAAGGCTTATCTTAACTATCTGCTATAATTCCTGCTTACTGTTTCACTGATAGCAGAGCAGTTTTCCCCTTGTGACTTCTCTTGTCTTGTTAAATACACTTGTTTAACACACACTTATTTGTGCATTTGTATGTGTTATAATTTCACAAATTTGAGTTAATCATTCTAAAATGTAAGGTCTAAAGTTCATGAATTACAGAAAATAATATACATGTAAAATATCTCAAGTTACTAATACGAAGCAATACTTATAAATAAACCTAGTTACACGTTCCTGACTATATTGCGAATTCTCCAGAAAGTCAGACTTCCTCAGCAGATCTGTTTCACTTTCTCCTCAGAGGCTATAAACAGTGTAATTGCCCAGGTTTCATGTTACAACACTGTTGCTTTTTCTAAGCAAGCACATTTAAAAGTATTATAGAAAAAAACTATTAGAAGCCAGAAAAGAACCTGCACACATGCTAATAATCTTACCAGAGATCACCCTTAGGCCTCTGATCATTAGTCCTTCCAATCCTTCCTTAGAAATTGGTGCCCTCCCTTTAGACAGAAGGATGCTGTCCATTTGCTGGATCAGAAAGAAAGCCCTGAGTCCACTTTAACTCAGGCTATTTATCCAAAAGTCCTTTCTTTTGTCTGTTGACCTTTGTAGAATCCATCCTGAATCCTTTGGAAAGCCTCCCCAGGAAATGGTGCCTCTCTAGACGTGTAACAAGAGTGAATCTGCCTGATCACTCTCCATAGTTCTGAGTTCCTCAAGGGCTGTGGTTACCCTCCCCCATGGAATTGCAAGCAATCCTTGCCTGCAGAGATACATAAACTTAATACAGTAAGATCTCCCAAAAATATTGCAGGAAATTGCCAGATCAGCCACACCGGTGTCCTCTCTTGCATGTTTGTCTATTGGATTAACAGCGGACAATTGCTGAATCACGAAATCATTCACTCTGAGGCTATGTACACACAACAAACTTGTCCCGCAATAAGCTGTTGCGGGACAAGGAAAGTGCTATAAATATAGCACTTTTGTCTGTACATACGTGCTCCTTGTAGCGCAAAGAAGCATTCAAACGCTCCTTTGAAGTATCGCTACAAGGAGCAGTGCATGGTGGGCACCTCTCCCTCCATGCACTGCCCACAGCCAGCCTATTGGGGGTTCCCTGGGCTAGGGGGCTGGCTGCAGCCCCCACTGCCTCCTGAAACCCAGCGAGGGCAGCCGATTCGGGCCAGCCCCCTAGCCCAGCTGCCGGGGTTCAGGTGCTTCAGTGCGCATCGCCCACTGCCACCCAAAGCCTGGTGGCTGAGCTAGGGGGCTGGTGCTTCAGTGCCACAGCCCCCTCCACCATCTGCCAGGCTATTGGTGGTGGTGGGAGCTTTAGCCCCGGAGACCAGGGCAGTTCGAGCCGGTGCTGCCCCACTTGCGGGGGCAGCAAGGAGGTGGCCTGGTCTTTTCTGGGCCCCAGCAGCACCTCTGGCTGCCGTCTGGGCTGGGGGCTCCCAATCAGGAGCCTGCAGCCAGGGCGGCAGAGACCCGCTGCCTGGGGGCCGCCACCACAGGAAGCAGGAGCTCGGAGATCCAGGGCTCTGCTGACAGGGGAACCGGCAGGCAGATGGAGCCAGGGCAGCTGTCAGCGGAGCGCTGGTCTCGGAGCTCCTGCTGCCTGCCAGCTGCCTGCCGGGGCAGCTCGCAGGAAGCAGGTCTCGGAGAAGCTGCCTGCCACAGGGGCTGGGGAGCTCCCGGTTGGGAGCCTCCAGCCCCGGCTGCAGGCAAATGGGCTGAAGCCACCTGTGCTTGGGGGCTCCCGAGTAGGAGCCCCCCAGTCCAGGGGGCCTATCCCCAGAAGCCCCCGAACCTGGTGGCTCCAATAGTTGTCAATTCCACTGTTCGGCTAGAGCAGTGAAATTGACATATTTGACAGCTCCAATGTCCCAGAGTGGCCCCGATTGGCACTCTGGGACATTTCCGGAGGCTGTCAAAGTCGGAAAACCTGTACACACGAGCTCTACGGTAAGCCTAACCACTCTCAATTTGAGTGTTTAACTGTTGCGTGGCAAGAGGGTGCTGCCGCGCAACAGGGAAAATGCTCGTGTGTACGCTGGAAGATTTATCAAATGGTAAGGAGCCTTATCGCTCGATGAAGTGATCGTGTGTACATGGCCTGACAGGTCTGACTTATTTTCTCCTTCAGTATTCTTTTCGTCTAGTTACAAATTTGCTGTGTGTTCTGGAAATGGCTGGTTTCTTGGCCCTTAGCTTTTAATCAGCCCCTTCTCCTGTCTCTTACAGCAGCAGTCACTCATGATACACTTTTAGCTCAGTCTTAATGCTGCTTTTTTATAGAGATGTTCTTGATTTATTGAACAAGAAAAATTGTCCGGATTCTTTTTTGAATAAATATTTAATTAATTAGATAATTGTTTTAGATTTATAGCACTAGAGTTACTTTGGTTCAACTGTCACTGACAATAATTTTGTTTTCATTATAGTTTGATTAGCTAACCAATAAGGTTCTGTATTAGGGATCCATAGTTTCATATTGTATCAAAATTTCCTTCCCTATTCATATAAAATAATTTTGTCCCTTTCATGCTAAGATTTTAATTTATTACTTCTTTTTGCATTTTATCATCTACTGTTAATATCATCCATTTAAACTGTTGCAAACACTATATAATATAAATGTATTTTTTTTCTTTCTTCAAAGTATTAACATTAGTATTTGTATTGTGACAGCACCTGTGGGGCCAGATCATGAATTAATGCCCCTTTCTACTGTATCAAGACAGAAACATTAGCCATAAACCACAGAGTTTACTGTCTAAGTCAAGGAAACATATGTTTAAGCTTTATTTTTACTAATAAACCTTTAGAATAAGTCCCACTGGGTGCATCTACACTTGTAAATTAAGTTGATTTAATTTACTCTGCGTCTACACTACACTTCCCTTAAGTCGACTTAAGCAGCTTGCTTAAGTCGACTTAAGGAAAATAAAGTTGACTTAATTTTCATTAAGTCGACTTTATTAAACCTTCTTTTTATTCGACTTTAGGCTTAAGTCGACTTTCTAAAGCCGACTTAAGCCAGTGTAGACCTGGAGTAGCCCTAAGTCGACTTTAAGTCGACTTAGGGCTCCCCAGGACTCCCCCACTGCCCTCCCTGCCGGGGGACACACAGAAGGGGCCTGGCATGCCCCCCCAAAGTGCAGGGCAGAGCCCTGCCCACCCTGTCCCTATGCCCTGCTAGGGTCCCTGTCCCCCTTTGCCCCATCATACCCTGGTACAATGGGGCAAAGGCTGAGTCCCCTGGCACTGGGCAAGGGGTGCCCGCTGGCACAGTGGACCTGCACAAGGTCCTCCTAGCCCCTAGGTTGACTTTGTAAGTTCCCCCCTAAGTCGACTTTAAATTTAAGTGTGGACATGCTAAGTCAACTTAACTAAGTTGACTTAGCTAAAGTCGAGTTAAATTAACGAGTGTAGACATAGCCACTGTGTACTTTAGCTTATACAAACCCAAATTCATAATAAATGTCTTTTTATCTACCCAAATGTTCACACAACATCTTCCTAGAGTTACAAACAACATATGTGGCCTAAAGATTGTAGAAAAAAGGATATTTATAATGTGGAAGTAAATTGCTGCATAATTGATAGGTTTAGTGACTGTGAAGTGACTACAGCAAAAAGAAAATGCCCATTTTTAATGAGCTTTCTTTTGTTTTACAGGACATTGTATTACAGATGATTGTTATAGTCAGAGCTCCAAACCCATTGACAGCAATTCTATGCCCCAGGGCAAGAACAGTCAACGGTGTTCCTAGAAAAGGGTGGTGCAGGTCTGAGTGGGATTCCATCAGAAGTTTTTACTTATTTATTATGTGCCATGAAGATACCTTGGCAGTTGAGGAGGTGATATCTGCTACTCAGCTTCCTGGTTCCTTCTGATGAAGTGGGATTTTCTCCCATGAAAGATCATGCAATAAATAAATGTGTTAGTCTTTAAAAGTGCCACAGGACTCCTTGTTTTTTTGGTTGGTTCCTTTGGACTCCCCAGAAAGATTGCTGATGAACCCAGGAGCCACCTCTTCAGCTACCCAGGAACCGGAATGATGCATAAAAAAATAAGCTCGGCTCAGTGAGGGGAGCATGAGGGGGCTTCAGGGGAAAGGTGAGAGGGAGGGAGCCTTGGGGGGAAAATGAGAGGGAGGGGCCCTCAGGGGAACGGTGTGTGGAGGAAAGGTGGATACATATCTGTTTTCCCATCTGCCTGGGCCCTTTTAAATTGTCGGTTCCCTGGGCAATTGCCAAACTTGCCACTCTCTGCCCTTTCCGGTCGACAGACCTGTATTCCATAGTCCTGCAGCTGTAACCTGTAGATCTTACTAGAAGCAAAACTGTGCTCCAGAATCTGAGTTTTCATGATGGGACATGGGAGGAAATGTTAGCTTGTATGGTCATAGTTATAACATTGAAAATGTGAACCAAGTGCAATGAACTCATGATCTGGTGTCATCCGCCTGACACACTTAACGTTTTCCATTCCTCTCAACTGAGGCCACTGGAATCCATTATTCCACAGCTGTTGAACTTGATGTTTTCAATACTGCATGCATGGAATTTGCCATTTTGTCACAGTCAGGCACCAATATTTTGTTTCCTTCTTCCTACTATCTCCCTTCTGGAGGACATGGCTACAGCTGGCCTGCAAATTTCCCTCCTAAGGCTTATTCTACACGATCAAATTAGAGCGCAACGTCTTAACTGCGCTGTAAGACTCACATGGATTTTAGTGCGCTGCAGCTTGTACACACGTCGCTCCTTGCTACGTCACAGGATTCCTCACTGTGATGCGCATTATCGCACTGAATTCTGGGCACGTATCCCAGCGTTCCATTTTCCCTGAGTACGCGCTTGGAGTCAGTCTGCAGCTTCTCTGTGTCTTTCTTGTAAGGAACTGCTGACAGCCACTCCCCTCACTGTCCTGTTCTTCGCTGTAACCTGAGCCAGGGAGGGTATTAGCATTCCCTTTGTCATGTAAACCTCCAGGCACTGTGCTAGAGAGAGTTCTGAGAGTCTGAACCCTGTATTATGCTTCACATCTGAGCATTCACAAAGGAACATGGTATGCCGTAATTGGCATCAAATCACACAATTATACTGAAAAACTGAACAGAAAAGTTATATAGGTCATGCCATAGGGCTGCACGGATGTGCATGCCGTCACATCTCCCCTCTGTAGGCGGGGACAGTTTCGTCACTGCCATAGAGAGGGTGGGGGGAAGTACAGACAGGACGACTTGGGAATGCTGGGACAGTTCAGGACTCCAATCAATGCGCAGAGACAATACTGACGAGCAGAAACGCGCAGCAGATGATCCGAAACAGCTGTTACCACTCTCGGCCAAGTGGTGGTTGGAATGCGCAGCAAGAAGGCGCTTAGTGCGAAGGAACAACATTTCACGTCTGTACAGTTCGCTTATTAATGCGCGGTAATGATTTTTAGTGCGGATTACGGTGCTCGTGTAGGCAAGCCCTAAGAGGGAGTTAAATGGATTACAGTATGTGTTTTCTGTACTGCTCCATGGAGCCAGGCAGGAGATAGGTAGCTGCTCCTGGATTCCAGTTGTAAGGCCAGGCAGAAATAAAGTCTGGTAGACTAGGCCGCTTGAAGAACAGCATAGCTATTTCTCCATGTTTGTGAGGGGGAGGAAGTGCAGGGGGAGAGATTTCTAGAGTAAAAATTAGAATTTCTGTTCCATGGAGAATTCCAGTAGTTAAATGCTATTTTGTCCTGAATCCTGAGGAAAAGTTGAAATATTAGAATTTCTCACAGAACAAAATAGTTTTAAAAGAAAATTGATTCAGAAATAGCAAATGTATAATTTTTTCCCAGGCCAAACAAAACATGTTGATGTTCCCAAATGAAAATGTTTAGTTTCAGTTTATTAAACTGACCCAAAATGTTGCATTAGTTACTGGATGAGAAGTGGATAAAGTGAACACTTTGATAGGTACACATTACTTAGATATGAATTTATAGGACTAGGTGTGAACAAATGTGGAATATTTCTCTGCATCCTGCATTGTACAATCTTTTACTTCCTCAACTTTAGGTTGCCTATTCTCTCTCTCTTTTATGCAAAGAACACAATTAAAGATACTGATTGTTGGCTGGGCTACCCTCCTCAGTTTTATTTTTTCTTATACCTTAGTATGACTCCTTGAATCGTAGTAGGGCTGGGACTTTCAGTACAGCCTAAGAAAGTTATGCACCTGACTCCCTTTAAGTGATGGTGGGTTTTGGGTGACTAACTTCCTAAGGTTCATTTGAAACTTCCATCCTAGACTTTTTACACTATAATTTTATATGTTAAGCCTTGTACCTCTGAAGTCTGTAGCTGCATATTGCCTGTATAAAACACATTCACACTGGCAGAACTTAAATATTGCTATTTTCATTTTATCATAAGTGTATAACATGAAAACATTTTTAATCATTTTTCACAGCAATTGGAATATAGCCTCACTCCAAATACAATAACTTTTTAATACATAGTTCTCAAAAAACATCTTCTTTCATCAATACCCATCTTTCACACAGCTTGATCATGCTTTCATTGATTTCAGTGGATGCAGGGTTGCTTCGATAGTGTCCTGTGCAGGATTTTCATTGTTTTTTCTCGAAACTTAAATTAATTGAGAAGCATTTCTATTGTGTGGATTTCACATATTGAGAATTAGTAACCCTGTCTATGTCTGGCATTCAAAAGTAGGACTGTATGACTGAAAAAGAATTGGTAAGGGAACTTAAAGGATTTGACCTTCTAACTAGATGGACTTGACTGGAAGTTGAGTGGTGATGTAGCTGTGTTAATATCAGAGAACACACTTGCATAACACATATAAAGGACAAGCCTGGGTGCTTGAATTCATAGTTCTGCTAGATTCTAAAAATCATGGCGTCAACAGAAAAAATGATTTTATGACTCATTTCAACAGTCTATGACCTATTAACCCTCCTTAGTCCTATGTCTACAGAGGTGTTAATTGCTCACTTAACCTTAAATGATCTCCTGCAACTTGTTTACCCCCTTTTGCTAAACAATCTGTCTCAACTTATATTTAACTTTGACTTTATTTTTCCATTCCTGATGAGCTCTTTGTAGTTTGAAAGCTTGCCTCTTTTACCAACTGATGTTGGTCCAATAAAAGATATTCACTCACCCACCTTGTCTTTTAAAAGTTCAACCATTTTACTGTTTTTACGATTTTCAGAAAGTTTGTCTATGTTGTAATGGGGAATTAAACAAGAAACAATATCTTTCAAAACTATATGAATTTTTAAGGGTGCCCACTCTAGATAACAAGCTTGAATCTTAACTGGGATTTTTTTACCTTTTGTGTATTTGGTGGCCTACTGTATGTGAAATGGTCTTGTCCATTTTACATACCCAATATCAACATGATTGGCCCTCCTGTTAACCACCTCAGGACATGAAGTTATTTTTAGATCAGTCGGTTGCTAAATCTGACTGAACTAAAATTTTCACAGCAAAGGCTGATCTGTTTGAGTCAGGATGAAGGCACATTCTAGTGTGACTCCTTGCACTCCTGCTGCCTGTGAGGTACCTGTTCTGTGGATACAGGATTTTAGGACCAAATCCTAAACTAGTATAAATGAGGGAAGTTCCATTTTAATCAATAGAACTGCACCAGTACATGTTGACTGAAGATCTGGCCATTAGATATATGGAACAGCAAATCTATGCATCCATTCTTGATCTTGTAAAAGCTTCAATTGACTGATTTTACAAGGAGAGACCCAAGGCCCCATTATGCCTGACACAGTCCCACTGTAGAAATACAAACTGGGACACTGTGTTTGCTTTATAGATATGTGTATGTGAAAACTGTTTTTATAAGGTTTTCCACATTTTGTCACAACTTGTCTTGTTGCTGCTGGATGGAAAATGCAGAATGGCAGGCAGATATCCTGTCACACAAATGACTTCTGTCGGAGGGTACAAATGGAAGAACATTGGTTCAGAGATTGGAAAGAGCAGGCCAGGGATGATGGGAGCAGGCAGGAGTAGTAGTTACAACCTCATCATAGTGGTCTATGTTTATTACAGAAGAAAAGCGAACATGATTGTAAATGCTGTCTAAGGCTATGTACACACGATCACTTTATTGCACGATAAGGCTCCTTTGCACGATAAGGTATGATATTGCACGATAAGGCACGATATTGCATGATAAGGCTCCTGTGTTCTTGTTGCACGGCAACACCATCTTGCCGCGCAACAGTAAAACCACTCAAACGAGAGTGTTAAGCATTACTGTGGAACAGCTGTTCCGCAGTCATGCACGTGTGTATGCTTTTTCCGTGGTAGACAGCCTCCGGAAAAGTCCCAGAGTGCCAATCGAGGGCACTCTGGGATATTGGAGCTGTCAAATATGTCAATTTCACTACTCTAGCAGAGCAGTGAAATTGACTCCTATGGGAGCGGCCAGGTTTGCCCCTGCCGCCACCTGAAGCCCCGGGTTGAGCTAGGGGGCTGGCTCAAACCCTCACCAGTTCGAGCCAGCCCCCTAGCTCAGCCCTGGGGCTCCTGCCATCACCCGAAACCCGGGGGCTGGCTCGAACCCTCACGGTTCAAGCCAGCCCCCTCACACAGCCCCCAGGCTTCGGGTGGCGGCAGGGTCTGCAGTGCTTAAGCGCCGGAGCCTCTGCCGCCACCCGAACCCCTGGACTGAGCTAGGGATCTGGCTCGAACTCTCGCCGGCTTGGGCCAGTCCCCAGCTCAGCCTTGGGGCTTCGGGTGACAGCAGGGGCTGGCAACGCAGCCCCCGCCGCCACCCGAAGCCATGAAGCTGGACTAGGGAGGCTAGCCTGAACTGGCAAAGGCAGCTGGTTTGGGCCAGCCCCTTAGCTCAGCCCCAGGGTTTGGGGTGACAGTGGGGGCTGGCAACGCAGCCCTCACCGCCACTGGAAGCCCTGCAGCTGGACTACGGGGCTGGCTGTGGGCAGTGCATGGTGCTCACCATGCACTGCTCTTCTATCTCAAAGGAGCATTCACATGGGTGAATGCTCCTTTACGATAGAAGCAGCATGTATGTACATGCAAAAGCACTATATTTATAGCTCTTTCCTTGTCCCGCAATAAGTTATTGCGGGACAAGTTTATCGTGTGTACATAGCCTAAGAAACAGAGAAACTACCATTAGAAGGGGTGGGTATTTCCCCCTTGCATTCTTCTGTACAATAATACCTGCACAATTGTATCAGCACATTGGACTGAAAAGGAGCCACTTGGTGTTGAGAGGTGGCTGCAATGAAATACAGGATACTGTCAATGACCAAATCATGGGCAATCTGACCTAGTGAATGGAGCAAAAGTCCAGCCTATCAGTTAGAACTGAATCCAAATAGGGCAGGCCCAGGAGCAAAGCAAAGAGTCATAGCTAGGAGTTGGAGACCAAAGCCTAAGACAAAGAATTAACTGGAGTCACTGTCAGAAGGTGGAGCCAACGATCTAAGCCAGGGGTCAGAGTTGGGGATAGGCACAAGGCTACAGATCTTAGAGGCATAAAAGAAGACCAAATGCAGCTGCAGCCTAAGAATGAATTGAGCAGCCACTGGACTGCTGCTGAACTTAAGTATCAGCCTTCTGATTCCTTTTGCCAGTCAGATGGAACAGTCAGACAGTTTCTATCAGGTCCAGTTGTGTTCACTGGGCTGTCAGGACACTGGCTGTTCTGCAGGCTAGGCCCCACGCAATACCTCCTTCCCCTTCAAGGGCACCTCCTAGTGCCCATGAAACTTGGTTTCAGGGATCCCTTTAATGGAAAGCATTTACGTGTTCTGGAGAATGAATTTTTTTCTGCCAACTCCCATGATCATTTTTCTGGTCCATGGCCCTCCAAAGGATTTTATGGACCTCATGCTCCCCTTGGCTCTAAACATTTATGGGAGGCCATGGTGGCATGCAGCATCTCAAAAAGGGACTTTCCATGTAAGATTTCAGAGGGGACACATGAAAACTTGGTGGACCTGCAAGGATTCTTGCAACCGAAGCCTAATTTGTTCCAGAGTTTTAAATGGGGCTAAATTCAGATTGTCCATTTTGGCTGAGAGATGAGTGGATTTTCAGTTGATATAAATGCCTCTTCCCAGGCTTCTAGGTGTTTGGAAGGTCTTGGAGAATCCTCTGAAGGTGGGAAACTAGGTCTTCTGTAGCAGTGACTTGGTAGTTTGAAGATTAAATGAAGTTGAGGGTATAGAATGTGCTCTTTTGGGAGAATGCATGCATGGATGGAGAAATTGTATGCAAAGTCTGCATATGGTAGAAAGGTGACCCAGTCTTTCTGATAATAATTGAGAGCCAAAGAGTTATTGCTCAAGGACCTGTTCACCCATTCTGTCTGCTCATGGACCCTGTGGTAGGCTGAGGATGCTATTCCATTCCTAAGAGGATGTAGAGTTCACCCTATTTTAAAAAAATAAAAGAAAAAAAAGTCATCCAAACACTTTGAGAGTGACGCATAAAAAAAAAAAATCTGTAAAGCATTGGCTACACTTGTCATCCTTTTTTTTGCTCTGATACTTAAAAACAATCACTCTTTTCTATCTGAGCATTACACCAAAGCACATTAAAACTATTAAACCAAACAGTCACTAAAAATTCCTCAAAATTAGTTTAAAAATTGAGTAATTAGACCCATGCTGCGATGACACTGTTTGCATGTATTACTTTCAGATTATGCCCAGTATCATTTCAGAGCCTTCATTAACTTCCCAATGTAAATTGGTTGCTAAAAGATACCCTATGTTTCAATTATATTTTAATCAAAAGAACAATTTATTGTCTGGTAGAAAGATATTTTATGTTTAAAATATTTCTTGCAATCATTTTCGTTGGTAGTTTAGTTTGCAATCATTTATCTTTGTAAAAGTCTGATAATTTGTTAGAACTTAGATTTACAAAAGATTAGTTATTTTTAAAAGTACCTTTACAATAAAGTACTGCATAGTACTTTTTAATGAGTATTGTCAGCTGGATTCCACTCCCAGTGACTTGAGTGGGAGTTGGAACAGGTCTGTAATGGAATGGGTATCATCAAAACAAATGTAAAAGATACTGATGAAAGACAGCAGCAAAAAGTGCTTTTGTATTAGATGATGCAATGTACTGGAAGATGTACAAGATAAACTCCATCAGCCCTTGTGGCTGCTTACTTTGCAATCTACAGTAACTAAAAAATAACCTTTCTGATTTGCAGTACAACTTTCTGATTTTTTTTAAACTAAATTTTCTCCTGTAAATATAAATAGACTAGCATTTCTGAAATTCTAATTTCTTGTGTTTTGATTTATTGGGCATAAGCATTAAATGCTCATGTTAGTGATTGACATGGTTTAGATTGTACAGTGCCTTTTTCAAAAATATTGTTTACTCTTATCTGGAAAAGTAACATTTCAGAATATGTATAGCCCACAAAAGCTTATGTCTTAATAAATCTGCTAGTCTTTATAAGTGTCAGAGGACTCCTTATTTGTTTTGCTGTAATAGACTAACTTGGGAACTTGTACTACCCTATACATTCTATCATATCAGTAAATAATACAAGATTATGACCAAGTCACAGAGGCCCAAAAGTCAGTAAAATCAAAAAGAATTTAGTGTTTCTTTTCGAGGCAAAATTAAAAATGAATTTATGTTTCCCTAATCCTGTGCTCAGAGACCTTATAGAAATAAAAATAGGATGTTATTTTCCTATTGACTCTTTAAGTTATAAGTGTATTTTTAACAGACAATTTTAAACTACTTTTCTCTCCACTAAAATTATAAAGTGAATAGGACACACAGGAGAATATAATGGTAGCAAGGCTAGACTTGAAGTGGTAGGTGACAATTTTAGTAATTTTAAATTCTAAAAGACTTGGAAGAGCTTGGCATAATGTTTGTAATTTTTTTTCACCCAGCTTTTTAGATTTCTAGGACACCCACAGTTCAGGCTCAGCCCAAGCCATAGTTTGTGTAATAACAAATATTACAAATTAATAAACATTTTCCTGAATTTAAAATTTCAACTATATTATTTTTTAAAAAAAGAAAAAAAACTGGGCATCATCTGTCCAAAAGTTAGGCTTTATGTCACTTAGTGTTATTGGAATTCCAAGTGGTCATTTGGTTATTTCAAATCATGTACACAATAAATGATTGGATTTGCCAGCTGTGGAAGTGGATCTCTTTTTGTCTTCTATTAAGGATAGAATTGGTAAAAATCTAAGAACCCAGAGAAGTGTGTGGAGACAACCAAACATAATTCCTGGCATCTCCTTGTGGTTGATGTCCAGTGCAAATTCCCATCATGGGAACTTCTCAGCTCTAAGTGAGAACAGTAAATTCATTCCGAGGATACTTCTCTAAGACTGATAGTTTATAAGTCACAATACTCCTCCTGTATTTTACTATTATGTATATATAATAGAAATATAATTGAACTACTGATATCCAACATATTTATATTCCATAATAACTCCCATTTACACACACACATCCATCCTTTGTGCAGTTGCCCAAAACTTTCTACAACATATTTCTTGGGAATGAAATTTTCTCTGCTTGGTCTCAGGACCAAAAGTTGATTTGTTTAGGAAATTTAAGCTGAAGATATTCACCTATATGGGACTTACTCAAGCATGCACAAAAATACTTTTCTCATATGTTCCAATTGACATGTTTGTACTCAAATCACAAAAAAAATTGCCAAAACAAAGAAAATGTAAATTTGGCTTACTTCATAGTTTTTTATTGGGGAAAGAAAAAATGTTTAAGCTCAAAAAAATGGTTTGTATATTTTACAGTTAGGGCAGTTTTATGTTGCAGTACCCAGGCATATATCCATGCATCTCAGAACATTTTTTTTTCATTTAGTTTTTTCATTGTTCCCTTATGTTTAATGGTCTGATCAATTCCCCTTACAGGTAGTGAAAATAACCCTATTAATTTCAGTAGGAATTGGGCCAGGTTCTAAATATTCATTGAGCCATATTATTATGACCTTCTTGAATTCTGCACCTCTGGTAAAACCCACACCCAAACCCACACCCACAGAGGGTTTATTATGCAGTCTTCCCAGTCTTAGGTGATAATGAGTATTCCTTACTACCATGGCTATTTGATCATCTGGTAGCATGCAGGAGTTCAAAAATATTGCATGGTTGCAGACAGACGATCTAAGTTAAACGCAGACATCACCTCTTTAACTGCCATTAATACTGAAGATAAATTCTTCCTGCTTCATGGCATCATCAACTTATCTTGCTTGGATTCCACTAGCCAGTTATTTTTCATCCAAATGCTGATTTTGGCTAAACATGCAGAAATCTTATAGTATTTCCTTTTGATGAAAAGAAGATATAGACCCAAGTGTTTGAAGGGAGTACTGCTTACCCTTCATCCTATATTTTTTTGCTCAGTCTATCAACAGCATGTCTGCTAACAGTCTGAGAGGAAGGGATGGGTTTTTTTAGGATGGGTTTCTTTAATGAAAAGTTCTGGAGGGGGATGGTTGTTATTTGGGTGTGTGTGTATGTGAAACAGACACTATTCACAGAAAATATTGTTTTGTCAAAACCCCAACATCCCTATGAAAAACAGTTTTGATATTGCTCATAGCTACTGTCATAGACAATATTTTTTCCCTGCCTAGATAAAAAATAAACACAAAACACAGCTAATTCTTTTGCAAAATTGAATCAAAATACTTGCTGATAACCCCACTGAACAAACCCCAATACTTGAAAACTGAAATTTTCCATTGGGTATGTAGGTGTTCTATATTTTCCCTTAAAATGTTTCATTTGTACTCTGGGATGGTATGAAGTTAGATATAGAATCCAGCCTGTCTCATTCACATAAGAAGTGTGCAGTCTTATGGCTGGAGAGTGTTAACAAGCCATTTCACTTTGAATGGTCTGTTGATATATGTGTTAACTACTTATGCAAAACAATCTGTTACACCTGGTAGTTAGCTGTGACACTTGGTACATTTCTCAGGCCTAAAGAAGAGCTCTGTGTAGCTCAAAACCTTGCCTCTCTGAGGCCATGTACACATTACAGAAATAATTGCGCAACAAGCCTGTTGCGCTTTAAAAGTCACGTGGTTTTTGTAGTGCAGTATCGCGTCCACACACAGCCATTTGTGACTGAACAGAGCCCTCCTCCCCTGCAATTCACGATTTCACAAGAAACCCAGTTGAATTGTGGGAACCTATCCCACAGTTCCATCCATCCTGATTTGGCGCTAAGAATCCTGGGTAGAAGGAGAGTAGCGCTGAGCACCCTGGGTAAAGTCTTGATTTCCCATGGTGCATTCTGTTCCCCTTGCATCACGAGACTTGCTACTAGCAACTCGCGCCCATTTTCAACAGTAGAGCATTGCTTCCCGGAACTCCTTTTTGCAGCAACATGGACCCAGCTCTGATCTTGACTGTCGCCTTCAGCAGAATGAATACATCTTGGCTGGTGGCACAGTATGCGTTCAGCTCTGAATCAGACCAGGATTCGGATGACCCTGGACTGCTGACTGCCATGCAGAACAACAGCACCGCATTGCTGAGCTCCTTCACAGAGCATCTGCACACAGTGCACTGCCGGTTTTGGTCACAAGAGACAAGCACCGAGTGGTGGGACTGCATCGTTTTGCAGCTGTGGGTTGATGACCAGTGGCTATAGAACTTTCGAATGCGGAAAGCTACATTCATGGAACTGTGTGAGGAGCTAGCCCCTGCCCTGCGATGCAAGGACACCAAAATGAGAGCCGCCCTCACTGTGGAGAAGCGTGTCGCAATCGCGCTGTGGAAAATGGCAACTCCAGACGGCTACCGCTCGGTCGCGAATCAGTTTGGAATTGGCAGGTCGACCGTCAGGTTAGCACTTTCACAAGTGTGCAGAGCCATTAATCGTGATCTGCTCCGGAGGACAGTGACGTTGGGCAACATGCAGAAGATCGTCGATGGATTTGCGGTCATGGGATTCCTGAACTGTGGAGGGGCAATAGACAGCACACACATCCCTATTCTTGCTCCAGAGCATCTTGCGACTGAGTATATTAATAGGAAGGGCTACTTCTCCATGGTGCTTCAGGCACTCGTGGATCACAGGGGGCGTTTCACGGACATAAATGCAGGGTGGTCGGGTAAGGTGCATGATGCTTGCATTTTCCAGAACACGGGCCTGTACCAGAAGTTGCAGGCAGGAACCTTCTTCCCCGATGATAAAATTACTGTTGGGGATGTGGAGATGCCCATAGTCATCATAGGAGACCCAGCCTACCCACTGATGCCTTGGCTCATGAAGCCCTATACTGGAAATTTGGATCCTAGCAAGGAGCGCTTCAATTACTGGTTAAGCCGGTGCTGAATGACCATAGAGTGCGCCTTTGGGTGCTTAAAAGGCCGCTGGCGCTGTTTGTACGGGAGGCTGGACTTGAATGAGGACAACATTCCAGCCGTCATTGTGGCGTGCTGTGTCCTGCATAACCTCTGTGAAAACAGGGGAGAGAAATTTCCCCCTTCATGGGACGTGGAGGCTGAGCGGCTAGAGTTTGCCTTCCAGCAGTCAGCCACTACGAGAATCGGGGGGGCACAGCTGAGAGTCCTCATAAGGGAGTCACTTAGGGAGCATTTTAGTGATGGGGACTCAT
This sequence comes from Pelusios castaneus, assembly GCA_007922175.1. Classification (NCBI taxonomy): domain Eukaryota; kingdom Metazoa; phylum Chordata; order Testudines; family Pelomedusidae; genus Pelusios; species Pelusios castaneus. The sequence continues at coordinate 8,553,705 of ML685808.1, forward strand.
AGGACGCATTGCATCACTGTGCAGTAGTGTTCCTACGCACTACTGGGTGCTGATTGGGGGGAGGGGGAGTCGGTGCTGGTGGGCTTTTACTGTACTATGCACGAATGAGTGCACTAAACGTACAGCAACTAATTTTATTGTGTATCAATAAAGACACTGTGCACAGTTCAAGTGATTCAATTTTATTATTATAACACATTAAATATTTACAGTAAGCAGTGCCTGCAAAAGGGGCTATAGATGAGTGTAGGTGCGTGGCTCAATGCCATAGCTTGGTGCAGGAGTGGATGTAACATTGTACCAGGAGGGTCCCTGGGCTTCAAAGAACTGCTTTGAGGGTAAATGGGGCATGGGGGACAGAAAGTGTTGCTGTGGCTGCAGGGGGAGGATGGGGGGCGAGCCTGGAGCAGCTGGGTCTGCAGACCAACCATGGTCTTCAGCAGTTGGGTCTGCTCCTGTAGGATGCTTATGAGGGCATTCTTCTGCTTCTGCCTCCTCAAATTGTTTTCTTTGCGCTCCTGCCGGCACTCCTGCCTCCATTGTCTAGTCTCCCTTGCTGATGCCTCGTTGGACTGCATCAGCTCCTGGAAGATATCCTCCTTACTCCTGTGAGGCCTCCTCCTTATCTGTCTCAGCCAGTCAGCTGGCGCAGACCACCGACTGGCGAAGGTCGTTTCTAAGGAAAAATGAAACATCATCAGTAGTGCTATTGTTCTTACTTTGGTTAAGGAACCGGTAATATGCTCTGCCGCCATATTCTTCAGTGCCCACGGGACAGGTCATTGTTGGGGACTGAAAGGGCTTTTGCAAAGGGAGGTTCGGGTTGCCAAGACAAGATACACAGCTCCGTGAACTATTTGCAGTGCTTTGGGCGATTAGTTCACATATGACACTGCCATGGAAGCTGATATCTCGCTGCTTAGAGTGCCCCTGCAAGCCAGAATGCATATCCTGCATGTCACTGGTTTTAAGCCAGGACTGTATGCAGCAGGCTTGTGTGCAGCCATGGTTCCTGCTGCTGTGCTTTGCAACTGGCAAGGGAGAGTATCTCTCTATGGGGGAGGGGAAACAGTTGCTCTCCCATCAAATTTAACTAGGAGGCTGTGGAAGTACATCGAGGACACCTTTAGTGAGCTCAACGGAGAGAATTTCTTGACAATTACAGCATGCACTGATGCACTGCTCGTGTAATGCGGGGTAGACGCCCCCATCCAAAAAGAAAAGAAAAAAGAAAGGATGAAACTCAAAACGGCCATCTCCCACCCGCTCTTCATTTGCCCGCAAAGCTTATCCAGCTAGCACAGAAGCCACTTCTGATGAAACTTACCAGAACTCCCCTCTGCTGCATCCGAAGACAGCATGGAGAAGGAATCTGGGCAGCACGTGTTGGGTGGCGTGGAGAACAGCTTCTGGCTCCGTAGGTTGGCTGCACCACTTTCACCCTCCAGGTCATCCTCCACCTCCACTTCCTCGTCAACGAATTGCTCATCACTGTCTGCTCCGGTGTCCTTTTCATGGGGAGGGGGGCTGCTGATGTATCCACAGGAGCCTTTGGCGTGGTTGTGGGATCCCCGCTCAGGATTGCTTCCAGCTCCTTGTAAAATCGGCATGTAGCCGGTGCTGAGCCGGAGCGCCAGTTTGCCTCTCTGGCTCTGTGGTACGTAATCTGCAGCTCCTTCACCTTCGACCTGCACTGAAGAGTGTCTCTCTCGTACCCCTTCTCTGCCATGGCCTATGAAATCTGGCCAAAAATATCAAAATTCCGCCGGCTGCCATGTAACTGTGCCTGCTTAGCGGACTCTCCCCAGATGCCTATGAGATCAAGCACCTTGGCTGTGGTCCACACTGGAGCACGTTTGCTGCGTTGAGCCACCATTGCTCTTGGAGAACACAGCTGCACTCCATGCCGAGCAAACAGGAAAAGTGAACAATTCAAAAATTCCCAGGAATGATGAGAGGGCGGGTACAGTCACGTCACAGCCACAGAGCGCAGAAAGAAGTGTAGAAGGATGGAATTAGAATTCTGGGACATTTCCGGAGGCTTCATATTGCTCAGCAACCATACACACACGAACTATCGCAGAATAGCTGTTCCGCGGTAGCCGCTACCACCCTCGTTTTGGTGTTTTACATGTTGCGCGGTAAGACGGCTGTTACCGTGCAACAATATGGATTTGTGTGTGGACGCTGTGCCTGTTATCGCGCAATAACTTTATAGTGTGTACAAGGCCTGTGTCTCTTTCACCAACAACAGAGTCCTGTGGCACTTTTAAAGACCAACAGAAATTGGTCTAATAAAAGATATTACCGCTCCCACCTTGTCAGCCTAAAAAGTGACCTGCTTTAATATTCAGCCATAAGTTGAATGGAGTTTGAAATTTGGCAAATGATGACTGCATCTGAAGAAATTTTTAAACTAAATACTGATTTAAATATTGGGTCATTTTAAATAAATAATAAACTTTCATCTTCATTCTATCATCTTTTCAGATAACTCTATCCTATACATGCTACTGACTTCCAGTTAGAAAAGGTTTTGAAGTTTCATTTGGAGAGAGACCTAGATGTTCAAATCTTAGGCTATGTCTACACTTGCACTTTTAAGTCGACTTTAACTAAGTCGACTTAGTGTGTCTACACTTAAAATTAAAGTCGACTTAAAGGGGAACTTACAAGGTCAACCTAGAGCGTCCACACTGGATGCTCTAGGTCGACTTTGTGGGGGTAGGGGGACCTTGGGCAGGTCCACGGTGGCGGGGGGAGGGGACCCCCTGTGTACAATGGGGCAAAGAGGTACAGGGACCCTGGCAAGGCAGAGCCCTGTGTGTGACACTGTCTGGATTTAGGGAAGCATTTATGATATTATTTTCTATGGATATCTCATAAATGCTATAATCCATAGGAACTATGTCATGTTTGGTATCAATAGAAAGGTAGTAATTTGCTGGGAATGATTATATAGTTTATGTCTAGGAATTCTATTTTGATTAGAAGTTAAGAATTTGATGTTATATCCATACTTTAACTTGTGTCAATCTGGACAAATGTCTTAGACGGGAGGGTGTGAACAACCATTGTCTCCTTAATGTTTAGGAATTTTCCAGGTAGAATGGTCCCAGGGAGTATCCTGATGAGCCATTGAGGACATAAAGAATACAGCCATTGTATCCTTAATGGCTCATCAGTTTACTCCCTGGGATCATATCACCTGGCAAATTCCTAAACATTAAGGAGACAATGGTTGTTCACACCCCCCCCTCTGAGGCATTTGGTCAGGATGGACAAAATTAAAGTATGGATATAACATAAAATTCTTAACTTCTAATCGAAATACAATTCCTAGACATAAACTATATAATCATTCCCAGCAAATGACTACCTTTCTATTGATACCAAACATGATATAGTTCCTATGGATTATAGCATTTATGAGATATCCATTGAAAATAATATCATAAATGCTTCCCTAAATCCAGACAATGTCACACTGTGCCCACACGCCCTGCCCTTTGGGGGGCATGCCAAGCTCCCCCTGTGCCCCCCCTCCAGCAGGGAGGGCATTGGTGTAGTCCTGGGGTAGCCCTAAGTCGACTTAGGGATACCCTAGGGCTACACTGGCTTAATTCGACTTTAAAAAGTCGAATTAAGCCTTATGTCGAGTAGAAAGGTGGTTTAATAAAGTCGACTTAATTTTCATTAAGTCGACTTAAGCAAGCTGCTTAAGTCGACTCAAGCAAAGTGTAGTGTAGGTGCAGGGCACATTAAGTCGACTTAAGCCAAGCTTAAGGCGACTTAATTTACCAGTGTAGACGCAGCCTTAGTTTCCAAACAGCAGCTGACTGGAATTCATTCTGAAGCTGCATCATGTTTTCAGGACAATCTGGTATTGGTCAGGTTGGAAAGAGAATTTCTTGTGATACTATTATTCATAGAATCATAGAATAATAGGGATGGAAGGGACCTCACGAGGTCATCTAGTCCAACCCACTGCTAAAAAGCAGGACCACTCCCACTAAATCACCCCAGCCAGGGTTTTGTCTAACTGGGCCTTAAAAATCTCCAAAGTTGGAGATTGTACCACCTCCCTAGGTAGCCCATTCCAATACTTCATCACCCTCCTAGTGAGAAAGTTTTTCCTAATATCCAACCTTGACCTCCCCAGCTGTAATTTGAAACCATTGCTCCTTGTTCTGTCCTCTGTTACTATCGGGAATAGCCTAGCTCCCTCCTCTTTGGAGCACCCTTTCAAGTAGTTGAAGGTTGCTATCAAATCTCCCCTCAGTCTTCTCTTCTGTAGACTAAATAAGCCTAGTTCATTCAGTCTCTCCTCATAAGTCATGTGCCCCAGCCCTCTAATCATTTTCATTGCCCTCCACTGGACTCTTTCTAATTTGTCCACATCCCTACTGTAGTGGGGAGCCCAAAACTGGACACAGTATTCCAGATGTGGCCTGACCAGTGTCGAATAGAGGGGAATTATCACATCCTTCGATCTGCTGGCAATACTCCTACTGATGCAGCCTAATATGCCATTGGCCTTTTTGGCAACAAGGGTACACTGTTGGCTCATATTCATCTTCCCATCCACCATAACCCCCAGGTCCTTTTCTACAGCGCTGCTACTTAGCCAATCGGTCCCCAGCCTGTAGCAGTGCATGGGATTTTTCCGTCCTAAGTGCAGGACTTTGCACTTGTCTTTGTTGAACCTCATGAGGTTTTTTTTTGCCCAGTATTCCAATTTGTCTAAGTCTCCCTGGATCCTGTCCCTGCCCTCCAGAGTATCTACCATTCCCCCCAGCTTAGTGTCATCCGCAAACTTACTAAGCATGCAATCTATCCCATCATTGAGATAATTAATGAAGATGTTGAATAGAACCGGCATCCACTTCCAGTCTTTGATGGAACTAGGAAATGCAGAGCCACACACTTAATTTTTTTAACTATACCTTTTTTCCAGCATACAGCGGTACATATTCAATGGTTCTCATCTAGTTCATCTCTTCCTGTAGTTTGAGGAAGAGGCAAAGGCTTACTCTGATTAGGCAAATAATTTAAAACAAAATAAACATTATCTTTTTTACCAAACTGTCCGCCTCAAGACACTGCATAGTCTGTGAAACCTAGATTTGTTTCCTAATCTAACTATAGTGTTTCCTTAGGGATTTTCATTGCTTTTTGTCTTTATAGGGAACAATACTTACCTAGCCAATCATTTAAAAACAAAAACTGCGAATTAATGCTGTAGTGAAAATGGTGACATTGAAGACTAGACAAAAAAGCTGAATATTGAAATATTTAAAATAAAACAGTATGTACCTAGTAATGTTTTATTTTAAAGTGGAATTCTATTCAAAACACAATAATTGAAGCTGGGATGAGGAGGAACAAAACAAAGCAGTGGGCGGGGGGAGGGAGGGGTGGAACCAAATATTAAAAACAAGTAGAAGCAAACAAACACACAGAAATGGTCTCATGCCATGTTATGGACATGTACTTGAAATGTAAAAATGTGTTTTTATTACTGCATTGTATCAAAGAGATAGACATGTGTTTTAGTAAATCTCCTATTTATTAGATTTTGCCACCATCTAGTGGACAACTGAAAATGATACAGTACTGAGCTGGTTTCAAAATCTTACATAATGTTTAGTGAAAATTTACAAGACAACTTCAAACTTTTCATGTGGTCTTTGCCTGACATAGATGTCTTCACGTTGATTTTAAGGAAAGATTTAAAGCCTTATTTTATCCAGTTTAACATAATGAAATTACACTACTGGTATGATTGGGATTGGGTGGGAGGGGGAAACGCAGGAGGGAGAGACAACAGAGTCCTGTGGCACTTTTAAAGACTAACAGATTTATTTATCGCATGAGTTTTCGTGGGAGAAAATCCCACTTCGTCAGACGCTTTGAAGATAGGAAAGTTACAGAGTGGTAGGAAATTAAATGCAGGGGAGTGTATGACATAGCATCAGGTCAGGCTGTAACAGCAAATCAAAATAGGTGTTAGGATTCAAAGAGAGACTGCAGAACTCGAATTTATATGCAAATTTGACTCAGTTGTCTTGGGGTTAAACAGGGACTATGGATTTTTCTCGCATTACAACAAGTGATTTGACCTCCTCCTCCTCTATGTGCTGTTCCCCAGTGTTTTGAATCCTAACACCTATTTTGATTTGCTGTTACAGCCTGACCTGATGCTATGTCATACACTCCCCTGCATTTAATTTCCTCCCACTCTGTAACTTTCCTATCTTCAAAGCGTCTGACGAAGTGGGATTTTCTCCCACGAAAGCTCATGCGATAAATAAATCTGTTAGTCTTTAAAAGTGCCACAGGACTCTGTTGTCTTTCTACAATAGACTAACACGGCTACCCCTTTGGAATTTGACTGCAGGAGGGAGAGAATCTGTAAGTATGCAAACATGTCCAAATTATACCAGCAGTCAGTGTTGGAATGTTATTAAAGCTGAATTCTGGTAGTATAAAGATATCCTCTCCATTTCTTATCTATCAATCAGAGTAAATGGAAGGAAGCTCCACTTTATGTACCCCATCATGGCATCAAACTTTTATAATTGCTTGAAGCTCTTCACCATCTGCTATTGATAAGGTTGGTACTCCTGGTATTTAGGAGATTTTCAAAATCCCCTTTGGCACCTAAATATGGATTTTAAAGCCTAATTATAGACTTCTGTTTTTTGAAAAATGTAGTCATAATATTTTGGACCATTTCTAAAGATCTATTCCTAGTACTGTTGTAAACTGATATGTTCAGCACTGACAGTGTGCTCATCAACGTACAAAACAAAAGTATCAAAATAAATTGTGCAGCACATAGGAATTGTTGAGGGCATAGTGGCTTTCCTGAGTTTATATATCCATTTATATTGCACTTCTATATGTCTACAAAGAGCCCCTTTAATTAGTCAGTAATTCATTACAAGAAATGGAAGTCTTTATTACTTTCTTTAGTTGCCTTACTGGCAAATGAACAAATGAGAACATGAGTCCATTCACTAGTATTCACAAAGTATCTTGTTCACATCCCTAGGTTCTATACTCCAGTCTGTGCTCTAGCAATTTCCACAATGATAGCAGAGCATATCCCTATTATCACTGTGGTAGTCTCCTGTAGCAATTTCTACAGTGATGGTTTCAAGAGGGCACAGTGGTAGTGGACAGAGCCAATTGATTTTTTTGTCTACCCTTCCCCTCCCCCCAATTTGACTGTCATTGTAACTGAATGTCAAGGAGAAAATTGTCAGGTTTTGTCCATAACATGTTTGTATCTGCAAAATAATATAGATAACCATCAGAATCTGGGAAGTTTATCCAAACTGAACGCTTGAGACTCTTGAGATTTGCACATCGCTAGTTAAAGTTTGGAGATAGAGGTGTCTTTTTAATTAGCACTGGGTTATTTTTTTTCCCCCCTGAAAATCCAGAGATAAACTCTAGAGAATACGGCAGATCAGTATCCTTCCTTGGGGTGGACAGACTTGTGGATTTCAGAGCCCAGAGGAAAACTCTTAAGATGACTTCAGAGTTTTCTTTCCCCCTACTGTCTCCTAGAGTTTTTTCTGACTGTGAGATGATTGTGTGCCATGTGAGTAAATGTCTGATAGGCACTGATGCAATCACATTTCACTAACACCTCATTCCACTGTGAATCTGCAATATTTTATATAATCATGGTCAGTTCTATAACAGTTCAGCCATTTCACAAGCAATGCAAACTCTGGTCCCCTGACAGTAAAAATAGCAGAGGCTTTAGCTGGTCAATCAAACAAAAAAAAGTTGTGGATCCTCACAGAGTTCCACTCCTCCTTTGGGTTCAGAGGAGAGGGCAGGGAGTGTATCCATTGAGCCAGAGGTTTATTGGAGGCAACATATTTGGACCCCTGACTCATGTGCACTTGTGGGAGGGAAGGTATTTTTACATCAGGTCCCTTTCATCCTGGGCCACTTTTGGGTAAGGAGGGAATTGTTCATGAACTGGAACCCAATTGGGGGTAAGGAGGGAGTCAACCAAGCTAATTACTTACTTCCATGTGCAAGGTGTCCAGTGAAAGTACTTGTTCCATAGGGCAGTAGTTCTCAACCAGGGTACGTGTCCCCCTAGCAGTATGTAAATGTCTTCTTGGGGGAGGGAGAGTACATCAACTCATCTAGATCTTTGCATAGTTTTACTACAAGCTATGTAAAAAGCACTAGTAAAGTCAGTATAAACTAAAATTTCATACAGACAATGACTTGTTTATATTGCTTTATATACTATACACTGAAATATAAATACAATATATTCCAATTGATTTCTTTTATGAGCAAATAAGCAATTTTTAGTAATAGTGTTCTGTGACACTTCTGTATTTTTATATCTGATTTCATAAGTATGTAGTTTTTAAGTGAGGTAAAAGTTGGAGGTACACAAGACAAATTAGATTCCTGAAAGTGATACAGTAGTCTAAAAAGGTTGAGAGCCACTGCCTTAGGGGATCTGATTTCCTGATACTTGGAATTAGAAATGGGCTTAGGAGAAGACATCCCTAATGAACCCAAGAGAGAGAGAGGTTGGGGCACCTAACAACTGATACAATCAGGGGACAGTGCCCTTTCCCCAGCCCCTTAGCCTTCATTCAAGGGGAGAGCAACTGGGACAGGTTTGGAGAAGTGGAGGAGTTGATGGCAGACCTCTCCAAATACATGGAAATAATTTAAGGGAAGATAATGACTTGCACCATACAATTTATTGCTGTGTATTTCCCAAATGTGTTAATACAGATGCATTGTTATTAAATCACATCCTTTGCATCTTGTCTTCTTTTCTCTGTTGTGAGCCTGATTAGCTAAGTTGTTATTCCTACTGATGATTAGAATTGTTGCTCATTTGTCATTCTGGTGGCTCTGCACATGCATCAATGTGGCAGGTGCTCATTATGGCAGTGTTGCTGAAATTGGGTCAGAGGTCGGTAGGTGATTTGTGATTGGAAGACCAGAAAGAATGTTGATGGGAAGGAAGGTATTATGTAGTTATTGTCCAACAGTCCATTGACTGTGCACAACGATCCAGTATTTCCAAAAGCACACTGCCTCCTGCCACATACACAGTAATTTTTTGCAAGAAGATGCAATTACAGCATCATGTGTTAAGAGGAATTCTGTATTTCCTAAGTTCTGTGTCTCTCCTCTGCCAAAAAGAAATGCATCAATTGATTTGAAATTGATGTATAGATTTAACCTGAGCATATTTTTTCAAAAGCTCACCACCTATTATAACTTTGTCAGTAAGTCAAAAGTAAAAAATTAAAATCTTAGTGAGTATATTGAAATAGTGCCAATGAGTCTTGGCCAGCAAGTCAATGAATGGCTAATCTAGAGGGAAAACCAGTAAGTTTAACTTCAATACACAGAAAGATAGTAGAGGAAATAATTAAACAATTTATTTGCAAATTGCAGAAGATAATGTGATAAGTAATAGTCAACATGGATTTGTCAAGAACAAATCATGTCAAACCAACCTAATAATTTTCTTTGACAGGGTAACAAGCCTTGTGGATAAGGGGAAAGATATAACTGTTATATCTACATTTTAGTAAGATTTTTGACACTGTCTCTCATGACCTCATAAACAAACTAGAGAAATACAACCTTTTATTTTATTTTATTTTAAGTGGAGTTTTCTGTCTATAGTGCTGGGTTGGCTTAGATTAAAAATAAAACAAGTGAATTTAGTTTCAAAAGAGACAGATTTTAAGTGAATACAAGAATAAGGATTAAAGTCAGAAAAGAAAAACACTTCCTAGTACCTAAAACTTAACAAACTAGAGTTGGGTCCAAGTAAAATCCTAACTATGTTAACATTAAAATAGATTCTGTCCCAGGAGTTCAGTCAGTTATCTTCCAATGTTAAAGGCCTTGCACCTCTAGACCTATTGCTCACAAACAGAGAAGAATTGATCGGGGAAGTAGAAGTAAATGGCAACCTGGGCAGCAGCGACCATGAGATGGTAGAGTTCAGGATCCTGATCAATGGAAGGAAGGAAAGAAGCAGAACACACACCCTGGACTTCAGAAAAGCAGATTTTGGCTCCCTTAGGGAGCTGATGGGCAGGGTCCCATGGGAGGCTGATCTGAAGGGGAAAGGTGTCCAAGACAGCTGGCTGTATTTTAAAGAAACCCTGTTAAAGGCACAGGAAGATAACATTCCGATGTGCAGAAAGAACAGCAAATGTGGACGGCGACCAGCGTGGCTTAGCAGGGAACTCTGCGGAGAGCTGAAACATAAAAGGGAAGCTTACAAGAAGTGGAAGCTTGGACGGATGACAAGGGAGGCATATAAAGATATTGCTCGGGACTGCAGGGATCAAATCAGAAAGGCCAAAGGACAATTGGAGTTGCAGCTAGCAAGAGATGTGAAGGATAACAGAAAGGGGTTCTATAAGTATATCAGCAACAAGAAAAGGATCAGAGGTGGTGTAGGTCCCTTACTGAATGGGGCAGGCATCCTTGTGGAGGATGATGCGGAAAAGGCTGAAGTACTCAATGCTTTTTTTACTTCAGTCTTCACAGGGAGGGCCAGCTCCCAGGCTACTACACGGGGTAACACGGACTGGAGAGAAGAGTGGCCCTCGGTGCTGGAAAGTCAGGTTAGGGAACACTTAATGAAATTGGATGTGCACAAGTCCATGGGGCCGGATGAACTGCACCCGAGGGTGCTGAGGGAGTTGGGGGAAGTGATTGCAGAGCCGCTGGCCATTATCTTTGAGAACTCGTGGCGAATGGGGGTAGTCCCGGAGGATTGGAAAAAGGCAAATATAGTACCTATCTTTAAGAAAGGGAAAAAGGAGGATCCAGGGAACTACAGACCGGTCAGCCTCACCTCAATCCCTGGGAAAATCATGGAGCAGGTCCTCAAGGAATCCATCCTGAAACACTTGGAGGAAAATAGAGTGATGAGGAACAGTCAACATGGATTCACCAAGGGCAAATCGTGCCTGACCAACCTGATTTCCTTCTATGATGAGATGACTGGATTTGTGGATGCGGGAAGAGCTGTTGACGTGATATACCTTGACTTTAGCAAGGCTTTTGATACGGTTTCCCACAGCATTCTCGTCGGCAAGTTAAGGAAGTATGGGTTGGACGAGTGGACCGTAAGGTGGATCGAAAACTGGTTAGATCAACGGGCTCAGCGGGTAGGAATCAATGGCTCGATGTCTGGTTGGCAACCGGTAACGAGTGGAGTGCCCCAGGGGTTGGTCCTGTGGCCGGTTCTATTCAACATCTTCATTAATGATCTTGATGATGGAATAGACTGCGTGCTTAGTAAGTTTGCGGATGACACCAAGTTGGGGGGAATGGTAGATACTCTGGAGGGCAGGGACAGGATCCAGGGAGACTTGGACAAATTGGAACACTGGGCTGAAAGAAACCTCATGAGGTTCAACAAAGACAAGTGCAAAGTCCTGCACTTAGGACGGAAAAATCCCATGCACTGCTACAGGCTGGGGACTGATCAGCTAAGTAGCAGCGCTGTAGAAAAGGACTTGGGAGTTATGGTGGATGGGAAGATGAATATGAGCCAACAGTGTGCCCTTGTTGTCAAAAAAGCCAATGGCATATTAGGCTGCATCAGTAGGAGTATTGCCAGCAGATCGAGGGATGTGATAATTCCCCTCTATTCGACACTGGTCAGGCCGCATCTGGAATACTGTGTCCAGTTTTGGGCTCCCCACTACAGAAAGGATGTGGACAAATTAGAAAGAGTCCAGCGGAGGGCAACAAAAATGATTAGGGGGCTGGGGCACATGACCTATGAGTAGAGACTGAAGGAACTAGGCTTATTTAGTCTACAGAAGAGAAGACTGGGGGGAGATTTGATAGCAACCTTCAACTACTTGAAGGGTTGCTCCAAAGAGGAGGGAGCTAGGCTGTTCTCGAGGGTAACAGAGGACAGAACAAGGAGCAATGGTTTCAAATTACAGCTGGGGAGGTCAAGGTTGGATATTAGGAAAAACTTTCTCACTAGGAGGCTGGTGAAGCATTGGAATGGGCTATCTAGGGAGGTGGTAGAATCTTCATCTTTGGAGATTTTTAAGGCTCGGTTAGACAAAACCCTGGCTGGGATAATTTAGGGGGAGTGGTCCTGCTTTTTAGCAGGGGGTTGGACTAGATAACCTCGTGAGGTTCCTTCCAACCCTATTGTTCTATGATTCTATGACTATTGTCTTTGTCTTCTTAAGTGAAAGATAGATAACTTGGGATTCTCTACCCCTCTCTTTTATAGACTATTGAATCTTTATAATGGATTTTTTTGTAGGATATCTTCAGATAAAAGCTTTATCCAGCTGTGAGGTAGGAAACATGGAATCTCTTTTAGCTAAGTCAGTCAATCTTACATGTCAATTATATTATGGTGTTGTCCCTGACAGTTCAAACAATTCTAAAGACAAAGTTGCTTAATTATTAAAGATGTCAAATTAACACAAAAGTACACTTAAAGAAATACTCAAAGCCAAGTTTTTCTATTATCTCTCCTCGACTTAATATACAAGTTATGACATAAAGCTATTTTAGTTGCTCTGGAATTGCATCAGTACTATAAATTCTTAAGGTCACTTTAACTAAATATTCAAAGTGTGACAGAAGGATTAACTTTATAAACAAATACAATACTTTCTCTTCTTTTTGCTCATGAAAGATGTCAGGGTTTTGTTTTAAAAAACAAAACAAACAAACAACCCCAAGCCCCAAATCCCATGAAAGTATATGTGATTTCTAAGCTGATCCTTATGAAACACTCATGGTTTCTCTCAGCTATATTTTGCTGTATATAAGCAGAAGCTCCCCTTACCAATAAAACTTACTACATTAGCTGCCTCGTATATGTAGTCCCCAACAATCTCAGCTACTTTTAAAGTTAGCATTATTTCTAAACAAGTAAAAGTAAATTTGTTAAAAGTATACAGTATATTTTAAGTCATTTGCCAGTATTAACTCAGGTATGTATTTCCTGAGAAGCATTTAGCTGAATATAACCAAGTCATCCCTTGAGTAAAGTAAATCTATGTAAGTTATTGTGCAGGTCATGTTCACAATTGCAATGAATAGCTACTTGAAATAGGCTGAGAGCTATTATAATAGTATTTTTTTAAATTTCAGATATTATAACAGCTGTGTTCTTGTTCTCTTTCTGGATTTGGAAGTTCCTAAACGTGACTGCAGAAGAATGAGTTAACAGGATGTTAGCCATATGATCAGTCCTTAAATTGCTCACAAATAGATGTGCTCTCAGTGGCTAGGAATTCTCTCAGTCCCTTTTTTCATGTTAGCCTCATTGAGCAAAGTAATTGAATGAAACTCACCTATTTATCTAGTTCCAAAGGGGTAGCCATGTTAGTCTAGGTCAGTCAAACAAACAAGGAGTCCTGTGGCGCTTTTGAAGACTAACACATTTATTTATTGCATGAGCTTTGGTGGGAGAAAATCCCACTTCGTCAGACACTTTGAAGATAAGTTCCCCATTTTCAAAGCATCTGACGAAGTGGGATTTTCTCCCACAAAAGCTCATGCAATAAATAAATTTGTTAGTCTTCAAAAGTGCCACAGGACTCCTTGTTTGTTTTTCTATTTATCTAGGTTCCTCTTCTTGGTAAATGATGTGGGAGATGATCCTCGCTTCTGTAGAAGATCTGAAACCCAACAAGAACCACAAGTTTGGTTTCTTATCACCATGCAAAGAGAAAATGAAGCAACTCCTTTGTGGCATTTTATTTTGTAATTGTAAACTGTTGTTATAAGCAACAGAGTTCATGTTTGGCTATATTTGTTTGTAAAAAGACATAGCAATGGTAACTATTCAGCATGCACTGGTTAGCCTGGAAGTAAGTTTCTAAGTAGAAGTTACTTCCCTTGGCTATCCCTGTGGTGTGATCCTTGGCCAACTTAGCATGAGTCCGTGTTATTTTCCAAGTTACAATTTCTCTGTCAATATCTTGTTCTATGTGCAGTAATATCCTTATGGAAATTAGAATAGAGTCTGTCTATAGAGTCACTTCATCTCTCTTCCACTTTCCTTCATCTTCTATACTTGTTTAGTAGTTCATTAGGCAGCAACTTATAGCAATTTGACTCATTTGCTCAGGTCATCACTATTAATGTTAATAACAATTAATGAAACACTAAGGAAAAACATCTGTAGATGCTTGTACATTACTATTTAGCTAATCCCATCCCTGGAGCTGTAAATCTGGTAGAATCACTTTCTACGTTAAGCTGTGTCTGTTCCAGTCTCAGTCAACCACAAATATCTTGTAGCTCCATGTGGCTTGCAGTCTTGCCTCTCTCTTCAACAGAAGTTTGTTCACAAAAAGATATTATCTCACCTACCTTGTCTCTCTTGCAGCCATTTAGTCATAAATCATTTTTGTAAGTTTCACTGTAAAGGATTTTCACTTTACATTGACCTCTTAAGGGATTAAAAAAATGTACCATATTCTTTAACACAGCACAAATAGATTGCTACACCGTTGCTATTGATTTTATATATTTCTTACCAATCACATATCTAAGGAAATAGAGAGCATGGTCCAAACTATTTGCAGTATTCTTTATAGTCACTATTTCTGTGGCAAGCCTTAGATAGTCTTAGTTCTTAGGTTACTTAAGTGTTAACCAATACTTTTATATATCTATACATACAATTTTAATAGTGTATTTAATATAGCTTTGTGTATATAGAATTGCTTTTGAATGAGAATTGTTTTTGAACATCTATGAATAAAGCATATTAGGCATAAGAAAAAGGTAAAGAATAAATTATTTAATCATAATTTTACAATCATCTGATTATTTTCCTAATTAGCTAACTAGTTTTCAATTGGGTAGCAGCAACACTGTGAAACACGGAAACAGTGTTAGCTGTTTGACACACATCAGAAATTCAGCCCTAAAATCCTAGCATATCCCAGTGCTTGTACCACTGTGTTTTAATCTAAGAAACCTATTGCAGAAAGTTAATTTAGTGCATGAACAGACTGCTGGAGCTCTGCTAGTAAAAGTACATTGCACTGCATGTGCACCTATATTTACAAGACATTTCAATTGCCACTAGTATAACCACTTAATAGATTAATTGTCTTTACCCAATAAACCATCACCCTTTTTGATCTGACTGAACTTCCTGAGTGTGGTGCTGCACGCTTCCCAAAGAGCATTCTATCCCCACAGTCCCATAACCACAAAGATTCAGCAAGTGGGGAGCTATGCTGAAGCCCAGATGAAGAATGTTCATTAGTTGCCCTCTATCGCTGAGCATTATCCTAGGAAAAAATAGCCTTCATACAATATAACAATTCTGACACTCTTTATTTCCTTTTACAAATTAAATGACTCCTAACGATTCAGCCACTAGCATCTCCAGAAACAGATCCAACTGATGTTTTATAGGGTAAATTTTGACTCTCTAAACTTCATATGCTTCAGTTTCATCCTAATCAACCAATTTCATACTTAAAATTGTATTTTGTTTTGCTAATCTAGTTTGAAAATTAATATTACAATTAAAAACATTTTATTTCTGATCTTCAGTTATATGCCATTCTTGTAATAAAATCATAGGACTAGAAGGGACCGCAAGTGGTCTTCTCCCCAATCCCCTGTATGTAAGGCAGGAGCAAGCATTATCTAGATTCTATCTAGAACATCCCAGACAGGTGTTTGTCCAACATGTTCCTAAAAACCTCCAGTTGACAGAGATTCTACAACTTCCCTAGGCAATTTATTCTGGTGCTTAACTACTGCGACAGTTAGGAAGTTTTTCCTAAAGTCTAACCTAACCCCACTTACTGCAATTTAAGTCCATTGCTTCTTGTCCTATCCACAGAGGTTACAGAGAACAATTTTTCTCCACCCTCTTTGTAACAACTTTTTATCTACTTGAAAACTATTTTGGGGGCAGTGATTCCCCTGTCAGTATTACTTATTCAATGCAAACAACCTCCCGCTCTTCTAGCTGATTTTTTTAATGCACTTTAAATTTACATAACTAAACATACTCCAATAAACTGTTTCCAGAGTATGGAGATTACTCAATGACGTATCAAACAAGAGGTTGAAACAGCAGGGTCATCTACAAGAAGAAAGACAATGCGCTGTGACTGGAACATTTTATTAATTTTATTTTATTATAATAGTTGATGGCACTGATAGGTTTTGAACTTGCTTAAAAATTGTAATAATATCAATATAACATTGTGTTCAACTGATACCTGTAAATATAGTATCTAGGGAAACTAAGCTTCAGGATTTCATTTTAATCACAGAAGAAAGCTTATGCCCGAAGAAATGTGTTAGTCGTTAAGGTGGAACAGGACTTTCAATATATTTTGTTTTTTATCAGAAAAATTAGGTTTTTATCATGGAAAACAAAGATTCCTGGTTGAGGTAAGAAATAACTCTTCACTAGTCTGGACTGCACCCTAGAACATTGGCTATATATTTTGCTCTTAAGAGATTTCCCTTTTCCCAATTAGAGTTTGAATTCCATCCTCTGGGATAGTATTATACTGTATTTGACACTATATATGACATTCCATTCCAAAGGCTGGAAAGGCAAAATATCTGTCAGAGTGGGGAATGTAACCAACTATATCTTTTACAAATGTTTCAAAACCACAGCTTTTTTTTTCTTGAGAATTACTCTGTAAAGACTTAAGGCTTCTATGTCTTTAAAATCACTGTGTGGGTTACATAAATCACCTCAAAAAAGAAACATGGGCAAAGACTGCATGTGCGTTAAGCCCTCACCATGTCAACTTTGGGAAGAAAACTTGGACATGAAAGGAAGGGAGAAAAGTTGTCCCAGCATTAAGATAAAAGTTTGAAAGAAAAAATCAGACAAACCATAATTTAGTTGTAAATATTTTCATTTGAGAATATTATAGCTAAAATGTAACCCATAGGATTGTTGTAACTAGATGTAATGGAATGTTTAAATACATTTAATTATAAATGTAACTTTCATTTTCTTTTAATGATTAGTATTCTGAAATTCAGGGTTGCCATAATTCTGGATTAGAGAAATTACTCCTATTTTTTTTTATTTCTGAAAGAACATCTTAAAGTGCCAGTATAGAAGAAATGAAAGGCATATGCTGAATAGAGAAAGCAGAATGAAGAAATGATTTTCAAAAACTTGGATGATCAAAAATATTTTTATTACATCTAAGACATGTATAGTATAATTTGTCAGAACTGAACATAAATTCCTTTGACACTAAACTATACTGTTTAATGAAAACAAGCTGCAGATGGAT
Source organism: Pelusios castaneus (assembly GCA_007922175.1). Classification (NCBI taxonomy): domain Eukaryota; kingdom Metazoa; phylum Chordata; order Testudines; family Pelomedusidae; genus Pelusios; species Pelusios castaneus. The sequence continues at coordinate 8,571,026 of ML685808.1, forward strand.
GGAAACCACCATTGAATGCTCTGCCAACCTCCTACATTCCAAGAATAGTTGGTGACAATAAATATGGAGAAAAAGTAAAGATCTTTCTACTCAATTTTACACAACATTTACTGTACGTGCACTGATTCCCCTATTAAATGAACATTTTTCAATGTCAAATGCAACATTTAGGAGGAAAATTTATTTTATAGGTTACCTGATGTTCCCCCAAACTGTACCCCAAAGGGTAGGTTTGTGTGTGGATTTACCAGACACAGTAAAAGACCATTGAAAAGATGGATGATTTTTATTGAATGCCAGGATGAATAACCCTGAGCAAGCAAAGAAAAGTAATGAGAGGTGAGAGCTTATGTCCCTTCAGCAGCCAGGCACCCCTGAGGACTGCAGATGACCCTGAGGAAGTTCCCAAGGCACCTTGATCCTAGGTTATCGAGGCAGCCAAGTCTTTGGTCCTGTGGTGAAGTCCACAGATTCCCAGAGGCTATGCTAACATATAGGATCTCAGGAGAAGGTTAGGTGATCAAGCCCATTTTCCCTTCAGACGCTCAGGCCCAAGGCCAACGTAGCTTGAAGGAACAGATAAAAGAAGTACATCACAGCTAAGCCTTGCAAAACAGCAAAACACCTTATATCAGTCCCCAGCCAATTCACACAGTATGCTGGCTCCAGCTGGTACTTTGGGCATGAAGCCCAGCATCAGTTCACAGTTAGGTAGCTCATGTAGGGGGGATGTGGGTGCCACTACCTGTCTGTCAAAAAATCTTCCGCATTAGCCCTACACTCAACCCCTGGTGCTCACAACCTACCCAGATGAGCAACAACCACCTGATCTAGGGTCTGCACCCACATCCACACTTTGTGTAGCTTGCAAAGCAGCCCTATAATTAAACAAAACAAAATCAAAATGCTTACAAGCAAAATAACAGGATGTATCAGTAAATTAAAAAAGGTAAAGGCTTTGGGGGGACCATCCCTTAAAAATATCCCACCAGTAATGCAAAGTGAGGTCTTGTTCCTAAACAGCTATGCACTGCAAGCAGCCAGCATCATGAATTACAATTACGCTATGAAGGAGGGATGAGGCCACCCCTTTTAAAAAACCAGTAACTTTGGGTGTGTCTTTTAAAAACTGTCTTAGTGTGGGAAAAAATACCAAAACAGGGCATGGCTAGGGGGCACCAGGCACAACTACCGCAGCACCTAGTGATGTTGGAACGTATAGTAAGTCGAATTAACACTGAAGTCCATGAAAAAGGACTCATTCTCTTTACAACACACAAAGGGAGACCAGGAATATTGCTGATTGTTCCATAGGACTTTGGCAGTGGTGGCTACACACACCAGTCCATTACCCCTATCGAGCACTATGGTTTCATTGAGGAATTGTTTGTGCCACACACAGGCACCAGTGGAGTGATGAAAAGTGCAGGACTTGGCTGCAGGGGGAGGGGAGGAGGAGGTTGTGGGGCACACCCAACCTTGTGGCCATACCTCACAATCTTGTGGCATGTAGGTGTTATTGGTGTGTGGGTCCACCCATTTCCCATAAAATTGGGGCTCCCAAAATCCACAACCCATTAGATGGGGCAGCATTGCAAAGCAGCACCAGATGTGGGGGCTTGCCCGATTGTGTGCGTACAAGAAGGTGTATTGAATCAGTGTGGTGTTATACTGCAGGCTAGATGCCTGTGGCTGCACCCGGGCACTGGGCAGCAGGACCAGGAACCCACCAAGCAACACACTATTACCAGTGGCAAGCCCTAAAGTCAGTGGATAAATCTGTTGTGTAGCCAGGAGCTTTGCGGTTACTGAGTCACTATGAGTGCATCTACACTTGTAAATTAAGTCGACTTAAGCTTGCTTAAGTCAACTTAATTTATTCTGCATCTACACTACACTTTCCTTAAGTTGACTTAAGCAGCTGCTTAAGTCGACCTAAGGAAAAATTAAGTCGACTTTATTAAACCTCATTTTAAGTCGACTTTGCTAGCTAAGTCGACTTTAGAAAGTCTACTTAGCCAGTGTAGACATGGAGTAGCCCTAAGTCAACTTTAAGTGGACCTAGGGGGCGCCAGGGTTTCCCCACTGCCCTCCCTGCCAGGGTGGCTGGCACAGCCACAGCCTGGTGTTCCCCCACCAAAGGGCAGGGCAGAGCCCTGCCCACCCTGCTCCTATGCCCGGCCAGGGTCCCTGTCCTCCTTTGCCCCATTGTACCAAGGTACAATGGGGCAAAGGCTGAGACCCCTGGCACTTGGCAAGGGGTGCCCCACCACCACCGTGGACCTGTCCCAGGTCCACCTAGCCCCTAGAAGTCGACCTAGGCATCCAGTGTGGACGCTCTAGGTCGATTTGGCAAGGTCCCCTCAAAGTCGACTTAAAATTTGAGTGTAGACATGCTAAGTTGACTTAAATTAACAAGTGTAGACATAGCCTATGGTGTCTTGCGCATCCAGCAGGGTGGCCTAGGCCATTTGATTAAACAATCTCCACACATGAACCTACTCCTTG
>ML685808.1:8573633-8606576 GCA_007922175.1 Pelusios castaneus
TTTTTTTTTTTTTTTTTTTTTTTGTATTGTTTTTTCCAGGTTCTGATTTTTTTCCTGTGGGAAATTATTTTAAGATCACTTTCATTTGTGCTATTTGTGGTGTATAAGTTTATAGACTATTGTAATATATGTAGCAACGAAATACATGTTAATTACAGCTTTCTAAAGTAAGAAATAGACTTGATTGTAGGAATAAGTTTGATTGTTCTTCCATTAAACTGCATAAATTCCATTAACTTAGGTATGAGAAGTATCAGACCCAGCGTAGAGTGCATGGTGTATCAATAGTGATTCAGCATGGCAAAATCGATGCTTCACAAAGTTTAGTAACAAATTCTAGTCTTGGATTTGATCAATCTAAATGTTCAACTATGTCCATTGGGGCTTGATTTAGTTAGGAAGAAGCAATACCCAAAATACTCTCACAATATTACACCAGAATCTTCTCCATCTACTAGCACTAGTAATATAAAGGAGCTGTTATATTTCCATTAATACAATTCCATGTTGATAATATAACTGAACAGAAGAACAATGCAAGAATGTAGGAAGAAAGACAAAAATAATTACAGCTTTATTTTATTTTTTCCATTTCATAAAGCTGCTACTAAGGGGTAAGGGGTGGGTAAGAAGCTTGACAGGGACAGAGGCAGCCTTTGGCTATGGGGGGGCCCTAGGTGAAGGCCCATTGCAGGGCCCCCATTGGGCTGCAGGCCTTTCCCCCACAGCCCCAACCCCCAGGAGTCAGCTCCTCCTCCTGCTGCCGACCAAGGCAGACAATGCTTTTGGGGTAGGTAAAGCAGGAGGTGAGGCCTCTTGCTGCTTGGGGCCCTCGGTGTGCACCTGCTTTGCCTACCGCAAAAGCCTCCTTGTGTACGAGTAAAGATAGGACAGGCAAGTTCCCAAACAACGCATTGCAAATGAATTCATAATGCTCCAATTTAATGCACCTCCCAGAACCACAGGACATCTTGCTAGAAATCCAGCTCAGCACTTTTACTAATACAGCACTATTACAGATGTAGGCACACAAGTCTGGGATATGTAAAGCTCTGCAGTGGGAACACTCCAACTATGCTAGGCTAACTCAGGCAAATTCTGTAGTGAAGGTATATGTAAATAACTAAATTATAAATAAATATTAAATACATAAATATTTAATAAATATGCCAAATAAATAAATACTGTATATATAATAAATATATAAATATATATAAATAAATATTAAAAACATAAATAAAATATTAAATATGTATTGAAAATAAATAATTATATGTTAAATATATTGAATTAATATTGAATAACTACATATTTAATAAATAAATATATATTAAATAAATAGGAAAAACAAAGGGAATGTCAAGAAAGCTCTATAAAGAACAGCACAGCAGATTTTGATCCTTTTATATTTCAAACCTGGTTTAGGATGCCTGTCCTGTTTCAGTGGTATCAGTGATCTCTCAGACTGCTCACAAGGTAATGAGAAGTTAACATGTCTCAAACAATTAATCTTAAAACATTGAGCAAAAGTGAAATTAAAACACAGACAAGAAGGAACAAAATATATGTCTCAGGCTTAAGCTATCTGAGGTGCAAGAGAAACAAGGCAGAAAACAAAAAATCCTGGGTGGGTAATTAAAGTCCTTATGTCTCTCTTGGCACCTTTTCCCTCCCATCCTCCCTGGAAAATTCCTGTAGAATTTAAAAGAGAGGTGAAACAAATAGAAGTTAATGCCCTACTAACTCAGTCCTGACCTTTTTGTAGATCTTTGAAGCCATCCTAAGAAGTCCATAGCAAGGATATAACTCCTCTAAAGTCTACAGGACAGCTTTAACATTCTATAGCAGGGGTCGGCAACCTTTGCCAGCCCCCATGCCAGCCCCACCCACTGCACCTTCAGCAGGTGCCAGGGGCAGGGTCTAAATGGGTTGGGGCCAGGCCTCTGGTTCCCGGCCAGGGCTGGGGCCAGCACCCCAATGATGGGTGGCCTCAGGCAGGGCTGTCCCTAGAGGGGAGTGGGGCCCAGGCCCAATTGGCCTGGGGGGGACCCTCTGGAGGGGGGCAGAGTGACCGGACCCCAGAATCACAGGCCACCCCTGCCAGTGGGAGCCAGCCCTGAATGCGCACAGCCCCGAGGCCGCAACCAGGAGCTGACTCCAGCTGAGGCCGCCTGTGGCAGCAGAAGCCGGCCCTGGCCGAGGCTGCAGCCAGGAGATGGCTGAGGCCACCGCAGCCTGGGACTCCAGGCCACCGGCACCACGGCCACAGCCAGGGACCCACCTGCAGCCACCACAACCAGGAGCCAGCCCTGTCTGAGGCCATACTGCCAGCAGGGGCCAGCCCTGACTGTGTGGGCTGGGAGTGGGGGAAAGGCGGGCCGGCCCAGAGAGGCCTGGCCCTGTGCATCTGCCCCACCACTGGGCTGGCTGCCCTGCCCTGGGAGGGGAGCAGGGCGGGTCGGCCCGCCTGGAGCCACTGCTGGTGGCGGAGAGACAGCCCCGGGCCCCGGCCCCGGCCCCGAGCAGGAACCTGAGGTCAGAGCCATCTGGGGGGTGGGGGAGGTGAACCCGCCCTGCTCCCTCCAGCATGGAGGGCCCCCCCCCAGTCCAATTGGCCCTAGGCCCCACTGCTCCCCCCAAGAGATAGCCTTGCGAGACCAGCAGAAGCCCTGTGCTGCAGCTTTTTTTCCCCTGCTGGCTGCACTCCCCAGAGGCCATGCTGGGGTGCAGGGCCAGCGGGGGGGGGGGGGGGGGGCTGAGCAGCACTGTGTGCCACTCAGTGTCGGCCCGCATGCCACTTTTGGAATGTGTGCCAGGGGTTGCCGACCCCTTTTCTATAGAATTATTACATTTGTAACTTATACACTTGTAACACTCTTCTATAATGTCTCACTGACAAAGAGTATCTCTCATCTCTAATCTTCAGTATGCCAGTGTTGTGACCTCTCACTACCTCTTCCAATCACTCTGAAGAGTTTGGTGCACATGGGCATTGCATAGCAGCGAGGAAGTCGAGTGTTTCATTATACATAAAAGTGAATGTTTGCTGAGCTGCAGCGATTTGTCTGTAACTGAGCATGTCCCATGTCTGGCAGAACACACATTCTTTACAGAATCTAATAAGAACTGCCCACTGTGGGGATTTCTTCACTGCAGAGTTACCCCAGGTGTTCCCCTTAACTTGTCTGCCACCCACAAGGTCTAAACTAAGTTTGACAGTCCTTTAAGTTTGCACTAGCAGGCACTGCTGAGAGGATAAGCTTATGCTCTGGTTTCCCTTCAGCCTAGAATTGCAGCCCACCTACTTTGCTGTAAGAATGCAAGCTAATCAAGCCTGGATGCTGTTAGTCCTCTATTTCTATGCCATGCTTCCACCTGGGCTGCATTTTGTCTGTTTCCTTCATTCTCTATTGTCTTAACTCTATGTTTGCCTGCTCCATTTCTGCTGTACTTCCATGGCATTTGAACAGAGATACCATCCAAGAAATCCTCCTCCTGTGATGCTAGTTGGCCAAAAGCTAACATCAGCCTTCTTGTAAAGCTGTGTTGTAATATCAGTCAGGGTCTCAAGAGCTAGAGTAAGATTTTCAAAAGTAGCTTAAGCAGACCAATCAGCTGCTCCAGGACTCTGCCACAGGCCTGCAAGGACAGAGTTTCAAACTGGCCCTCATGTTTTTCATGTAGGCAAGTAGCAGCAGGTTGCCAGATCAAGGGTTGGAGCATGGCTGGTCCTATAAGATCCCTATAAGGTCCCTGAAGATTGGAGATCTGTGAGTTATAACTTCTCTCCTGGAAATCATCTTTTATATTGGCAAAATAAACTTCTACCACAAGAGTTCTGTTTGAAACTTGGAAAATCGAAAAATCTAGCATAGAAGAACTACCCAAAAGAGCGGTGGTCTGTGGAAACATTTCACAAGCCCCCCTGCTTGGTGAGAGTTCTGGCATGTGATTGCAAGATCAGAACCCCATTGGTAAAATATTTTATTGTTTTTCAAGCTGTTCTTAGCAGCTTGAGCTATATGCTTAGTTAAACCCTGTAATTTGCAGACTTCTGTAAGTCATTTTTACATGCCAAGTACTCTCACCAGAAAGATAAATTGAAAGTATTTTAAAACAAAGAGGAGAGGAGGAAAGCTTATGTAAACAATTGTACAGTTATAATAGTATCACTGAACTCTACAACAGCAATCTTCTGACTAATTGCCTATAACAAATGAACCTTGTGAAAGTTCTAAAACTGCAAGACTTGAAATGTTTCTGAAGGACACAATTCTTTAGGATAGTTCTTCCATCCTTATTACTATATTTATACTACAGTGCATGGAACCAAGCATATACTTTACCTTGAATTTAATAACTTAGTATAAAGTGATACATGTTCGAGTATAACTACATTGTTGTAGCACTGAGGCTAATCATGTTTAATACTGATTTGTGAGTCACACAAGTCGAATATAAGAAAATGGGTGTTGATATTTTGCTTGTCTCATTAGGGTGATCATTGCAATAGCTTCAGCTAAATGAAGTGTGTTTCTAAAAATGTAGGTAGGCACTATTTTCTACATCATAAGCAAACATTGCAGAGAATTTCTGGTAGTCTGTATAAAGATCAGTGTTTCATACCTAGCTGAAATGAAAGGTACTATACAATCCCCAATTGCTAATTTGTCACTTGCTAAATCCTACCATTAATATTAATCTTTTAGTTTAAGAATTTAAGTGATTTGACAGATAGGGAAAGTTACCATAAATGAGCCTATGTTGTTTTATGCAGTGCTTCTAATCACTAACCTACCACTTCAGTCCATCTCATGTTATACCATATTTTTCTCTCCATCTCTCAAAACTTTTCTCTTATCTGAAAATGATGATCAAAGATGCCTCATTTTCTAAAGCCCCCAGCTGGTATGTTTGCTATTATGGTGGACAGTACTGCCCTAATTGCTTCTGCTGACACTTATGTTGCCAGCAGAGTCCTCCCAGCTGGATCTTTGTAGCTGAGCTGGTTCCTTTGTTGAGCAGCCAGTGTGAACTCTGGGTACAGGAGGGGGAATTTTAATCACTTGATTTTAGTATAGGAACTAGTGGAGTGAGGTGTGTCAGTGTGAATAAAAGATGGCAGAATCAGGTTCTCACAGTCATAGTATGAATTGTGTTTTAGACTTCTTCTTGTCCCTCATGACTGTACCCTTCAGGTGACAAACTTGGCTACCCTTACCCATGAAGGATGGAATCCCATGGTTCAAAGACCCTTGCACTGGATCTCCGTTTATCAGCTCCCATTTCCCAACTGTGTGAACACAACAAATTCAACTGTATCTATCATGTACAAGAAAACTTTCCAGGAACCCGTGAGCAGCAATTGATTAAAGTGATTTAAAACAAATATACAGTTTATTCACCCTAAGTTATGTAGCAAAAACAACAAAAGGCCAGCATGCTTGCATCTTACCTAAAACCGTATTCTTTCCTTTCAAGTCTTAGATAAGTTCCACTTCTGCCAAACCATTGATTTCTAGGTTCGAAGAAATGGACCACACTGCTTCATTCTCTCCATGTCTCTCTCCAAATGTCTTCCATTCCCTTTTCTTCTCTAGGCAGGGGTTTCTAATGATTTTGTGAGGCTTTGATTAGAAGCTCTGGCTTAGGGAAAATAAATATTTGAACCTGGCTGGAGCCAGGTAGTTTGCATTTCTCTTTCAATAGCCAACCCATTGTTCTCTTACAGACTTTTGGTGTTCTCTCTGGACTTCTCTTATTTCAAATGTCCTTTCCTCCTTATTCCACCTAACAGCCTCCTTTATTTTAACTCCATGTGGTCAGATATCAAGCAGGTAAACTGAGGTACAAATTATATTCATAAAAATAATAGAGGTCTCCCTCTTTCTCCCATAATGAAGTAGCTAAGGTGATCACAGTAGAAATGAACTGTGCAAATACTATGCTAAGGTTCAGGGTTGAGGGCCAGATTGCCAAATAAACTAGGTGTGCAATTGTGAAGTTGGTTTGCCTAATTACCACAACTGTATGTGCAGTTCAGGTAACAGGAAATTGTACATGCAAAAACTAAAAAAACGGAGAGGGAAAAGACTGAGATATTTGGGGATGGGTGGGGAGATAGATTGATAAAGTAGTCTGAGTTTCTGATTTTTTTCAAGGCATCAGTGTGGAGGCTGAAGGTTGTTTCAAGTACCATGTTTGCAAAAATATCCATACTTTTCATTTTGTTCAGATTTCTTGTAATTCTAATATTAATTATGAACTTTTTGGTTTTCTAATTTTTTTATTGCTAATACTCTTAAAAGTAATAAAGACCAAAACAAACAAGGAGTCCTGTGGCACTTTTAAAGACAAACTTATTTATTTCATGAGCTTACATGGAAGAAATCTCACTTCATCAGATGCTTGAAAAGCATCAAGCATCTGATGAAGTGAGATTTGTCCCATGAAAGCTCATGTGATAAATAAATTTAGTAGTCTTTAAAAGTGCCACAGGACTCCTTGTTTGTTTTTCTGAAACAGACTAACACAGCTACCCCTCTGGAACTTGTGAATAGAAACTGAAACACTGATATTTACAACTTACAACTACAACTTAAACTCTATCTTGTAAAGAAAAATTTCAGGAGTCTCATATGTACTCTATATTAAATATATTTTAGGTTGAAAGTCTGTTTTAGTTGTCCAGTTATTACTTACTTAGTAATAACTTACATAGTAATTTGTTTACTTAAACTGGGGTTGAGGAAGGAAATCTCAAGCTAAAAGGATGTATGTATGTTTGCAAAGAGGAAAGAGACTGAGACATACATTCACTTAAGCAAAAACATTTTCTCATAAGAGCCAAGAAGCGCTTGGTAAACTAACATTATTTGCCAGATGCAGGACCGTCCTAAAAAGTACTCTAATCTCTTTGAAATATACTGAGGATAGTGGAAATGTAGTATGATACTTGTTATGTAATTCTGAAGGTGAATGAAGTGAAGATCTTTTAAGGAGATCTGGGGATCAAATATTTTAAAATACATTATATTTGGCACAATTTAGTTTTCCTACAAAAATAAATAAATTACTCCCCAAAAGTATTTTGACATGGCTCAGGGGCAGTATCTACAGAAAAGTAAATTCCACAAAAGCCAAGGAATTCATTTCATGTCTTCCTTCTATGTGGTAGAAGAATTTCCCCCTCTTGCAAGTCAAGTTGCAAGATGTCTGTCTTGGGGCACCTACTCAGTATTTGTTTTCCCGATCTGTATTTACCGTAGACTTTAAATATCAGATTTTTGGCTGAGACATATAACTGCACAAGGTATTGTTTTTACTGAATAATTGTTTTATATTTAAAAACAACTTACACTCTTGTTACTATGATAGTATGTCTAGTAATAACTCAGTCAGCTTCACTGAAAGCAGAATTCTTAATTGGTTCTTAGTGCACAGCTCAATTGATGGACTGAAACAGGAATTTCAAAGCATGGTCATTTCTGTGACTTTACAAAAAGCTGTCATGTCTACTAGGAAAGCATTAGTTGAGCTAGTCAAATCTTGACTGCATTGTAATTTATGCCAATAGAAGATCTGCATTAGCATCAGTGAGCTACTGCTAAGTGCTAAGGTCAGTTGTGCATTTCATACTTCAGCTGCAAAGGAAGAATTTTATTGCTTTTCATAGTCATGCTGCAGTGAAAAGGGTTCTTTATGATGCCACAGACAATTAATTGAGGTACATTACCAAGAAACTAAAAAGGTCACACATGGAATATAATCGACACCTCATAACCCCTATTCCTGATGATAGAAATGCAAATTAGTACTTCTCAGATTCCTCTGAGTAGCATAACTCTTCTCAGCCTTGAATTATCTCTCCATTTCCTTACCATCTTTATACTTTAAAATGCTTAATTTACCTTTTTCCAAGTAATATCAGTCTATGTTAAAAAATTGTACATCCCTATTCATAAAAAGCCCATTAAGTTGCAATTATATCTTTGAGAAATGTGCACAAAGAAAAGAATAGAACATATATTATAAATAAAACACTTTCTAATGCCCCTTCAAGATCGCATGTAGTAGTTGTGACATAAGAACTTGAAACTTACCAGAATTTTAGGTAATCAAGAACAGTGGAACTAACAAACATATGCAACAAACAAACAAACTATGTAACAAAACACCTTCTATGTGGGGAAAAAATACTAACATATAAAGAATAGGCATGGATTAACTAAAAGATAGGATAATGGAAGATGGGAATCTGAGTTCAGTCTACTATATTTAATGCAACATCAAATGTTGGATCCCATTGGCTTTAGCAGGAATTGAGTGCTCAAAGTGATCATGGTGTCCATTTTTAACTCATCTACACAATGATATTGCAATGGCATATCATGATGTCACTGTAGCATTATTGAATTGTGACAGTACATTGTGTAATAATTGTGCAACACATGACACTGTGAAATCCTTACTCATCATTGTGGCTAGCATTTGTTGGAAAAATCTCATCAGAATTTTCCATTTCCAATTTTCTGTTTCCATCAGAAACCTACCTAGTTCCTTGGCAGCCCCCTTGGTGGATTGACAGTGAGCTAAAAGCCTGTATATCGCCAGTTTCCATGCTTGCAACTGTTTGGTAGTCCAGACTCCCAGAGCTTCTAGGGCCAGTACCCCATTCCTAATCATGGAAAATTTGGAGGGATTGTTCCAAAACAGAGTGAAACAAAATTATGAAATATTGAAATTCTCTGTGAAACCTTTCTCTTCCCTACTTTAATTCTGACTTAACACTGCTGTGTGCAGGCAGCTCAGATCAAATATGCCCCTGTATGCAATGGAATCCCCCCCCTCACCTTTAATTTCTGTGCATGCAGAGTTCCATACTCCTTTAAGGAGGCACAAGCCATTATATCTTTTAATGCACACAAATGTATGCAAAAAATTATAGCAGAGAGAGAATTAAGTATGCGTATCCATTCTACCTGCTGATATTCCATGTCATAAAGTCTACCTTCAAGCTGATATTAGCAGTGAACTCAGAATTTCACCTTTCTGAAACGTTCACATTTAATGTACAGTTTGTACTGCCTCGGGGACAGTTGTTCACCCACAGGGACAACAGTAATCTGCCTTCCCTTGGTAGCTGCCCTGTACAGAACAACTTGAAAAATCTGGTCTGGATCCCATAACAGCTTTGCTGACAGACTGCCTGTAGGATGTACTGCAGCTTTGCTTTCCTCATGTTCCCTGGCGTCATCCTTCCTGAACAGCAAGAACCTATGATTACCACTGTACTAGTTGGCTCTAGATGTCCTAGAGAAGCAGGAGTTTTGATCATTATGGTCAGCTACCCTCTATATTCCCCATAGAGATGCCTGTGGTCCATATTCCACGAAGTGGGCTGTAGTCCACGAAAGCTTATGCCAAAGAAAATCTGTTAGTCTATAAGGTGCCACAGGACTCTCGTGTTTTTTTGTCATATTCCACCAATGTTACCTTTGAAGGAATTACTGTCTGAAAAATCAGTAAATGCAGGATTTAGATTCCACTAATAATCATATTTCCCCTTATATCCCTGATGTTCCCATATCTGCCACTCTTAAGACACCCATTCAGCCTCACACTTATACTTTTCTGTATTTCTAATACCTAAATACCCACTAAAATATCCTAAGGCATTCTACCCTGTCTTCTTCCTGTGAGTCAACTTTGCTGATGCTCTGTCTCTAATCATGCATGTATAGAGCAAAGATTCCTCTCTCTTCATCCTGTATTTCCACTGTTGTCATGAGACTACTGTATTTCCATATGCTGTCCCCAAACACTCACCGTTATCTGCCATGTAGGACAGCTACGTATAACACTCAGTATACACAATTTATTTACACATACAGGTCTCTCTCTCTCTTGATGTGAATCTCTAGGGTAAACAAGAGACCAATAGAAAAGAGGGCTAGGGATCAGAGTACAGTGAAAACCCACTCAAAGCATCATGCTCAGCAGGGTACAATAGGACCTAGATGGGGGCCCAGCAGACTGAGACCCAGATAAGAAGCCAGGTGAAAGCAGTGGTCCTTCGAGGGGGAAAGAGACAAAGAACACCTGTTTTATGTGTTCCATTATGAGGAATGAGGAATGACCAGAGCTACTGGTGGCTATGAATGATCTGGCAGGAAAAAGAACAGCTTGGCTGTAAAACATGATTCCTCATAGGAAGAGAGGTCATCTGAGTCTCCTGGTCAATGAACTTGAGAAGAATTCTAGAGACTTAGGACACAGAGACTATGAAGTCCTGAAAATAATGAGGTCATTTGGCCAGTGGTCTATTAGAATGTCAAATGTTGGCTTGCATTCCTTTCCCAGCTGGCTCAGCTCGCAGGCCAGTTAAGATCACATTTGAGCTGCAGCAGAATTGACTGAATGCCTGGCCCACCTAAATTGGTTGCGAGGAACCAACAGATGCATATTTAAGTTCAGAAGCAGTGGCAGGTGGGCAGCTGCTCATTGTTTACCTGTAGCTGTAATCTGTCCTGTACTAGCCTTGTTCCAGTCCCACTCCAGTTGGCTCCAACCTTGCTCCATTGACCAGTTTCTGACTCCAGTTCTGACCATGGCTCTGACTCCTGGCTCTGATTCTGATCACTAGTCATGTCCTGGTCCCTGACAGAAGGCATAGATTTTAAGGCTGGCTTTAGGGACTTCAGTGAAGGGACTGTAGTGACCCCTGATATATATGATTTAATATAGAGTCTTGTATTTTGGTACGGGGATAAAAGTAGTCCAGAAAGGAGCTCCCAAGTCAGCTCTGTAGAAAAGTGCCTGGAGGTTATGGTGGACGGGAAGATGAATATGAGCCAACAGTGTGCCCCTGTTGCCAAAAAGGCCAATGGCATATTAGGCTGCATCAGTAGGAGTATTGCCAGCAGATCTAGGGATGTGATAATTCCCCTCTATTCGACACTGGTCAGGCCGCAACTGGAATACTGTGTCCAGTTTTGGGCTCCCCACTACAGAAAGGATGTGGACAAATTAGAAAGAGTCCAGCGGAGGGCAACAAAAATGATTAGGGGGCTGGGGAACATGACTTATGAGGAGAGACTGAAGGAACTAGGCTTATTTAGTCTACAGAAGAGAAGACTGAGGGGAGATTTGATAGCAACCTTCAACTACTTGAAGGGGTGCTCCAAAGAAGAGGGAAGTAGGCTGTTCTCGAGGGTAACAGAGGACAGAACAAGGAGCAGTGGTTTCAAATTACAGCTGGGGAGGTCAAGGTTGGATATTAGGAAAAACTTTCTCACTAGGAGGGTGGTGAAGCATTGGAATAGGCTACCTAGGGAGGTGGTAGAATGTCCATCTTTGGAGATTTTTAAGGCCCAGTTAGACAAAACCCTGGCTGGGGTGATTTAGTGGGAGTGGTGCTGCTTTTTAGCAGGGGGACTAAATGACCTCGTGAGGTCCCTTCCAACCCTATTATTCTATGATTCTATGAAAAATCTTGCCTGTGAAAGAAGCACATAACAGGATGGCTGGCCCCTGTGACTGAAATAGGTCCCACTCACTTGTACCAGAATAGGTGTTCCTAACTGGGTCAGTTAATGGGTGAAGCTGCACTGGGGCTCTAAACAGTCAGGGAGAGACCCCCATGAGTCAAAACTGTCTGAGAGAAAAGGAGAGTGAGTGAGTGAGATAGTGATATAAGGTGCTGCAAGAAGCAAAACTGCCTTGGGATAGCAACTACTGAGAGCCTGAAATGTAAAGGGTGAGCTGAACTGAGGAACTTGCCTAAAAACTTGCCTAAAAGAGACTGTGGGTGTGACAGTGGGTACTTACAAGTTGGGGAGAAGCTCTGCCTTGTTACAGTGTTTTAATAGAAAATGTAAAGAAACTACATGGATAAAGAATAATAGGGAAAAGCCCTGTCAATGTAACTATTACAATTTTTCAAGATTCAAGTGTACATGCAGGTCAAAACTTCAGACTGTCAGGCTATGTCTATACTAGGAAAAGTTAGGTCTACTTTGTTAAGTCGACTTAATTAGGTCAACTTTAAGTCGACTTAACAAAGTGGTTACCCTTAACTGGGACTTAGTATGTCAACCTAACTTCCCTTAGGTCAACCTAAGAAAGTGGACTTATGCATCCATACTGGCCTTAGGTCGACCTAAGGAAGGGTTAGGTCAACCTAAGCAGGATTACTTCGAATACCCTGTGTTTCTTATTAAGTCAACCTAAACTTTCATTAGGTTAACTTAAGGATTTTCTTAAGTCGACCTAATGAAAGCCTAGTGTGGACAGGGCTTAAGTTAGGTCGACTTAAGCCTCCTTAAGTCGACCTAACTTGCCAGTGTAGACATCTCCTCAGATATGTTTGCTGAAGAAAGTGCTTTTACATTTCAATGAAGGAAGAATTTAAATAAAGTTATGAAAGTGAATTTGAGAGTCAGTATAAAAAATGCTGGGACGGTTATTGGAAACGGGATCCCTTACCAGCATTCACTATAAAGAAAATAAAATTTGGCATGCGTTAAATGAAATGTTATTATACAGGTAATTTATCACACAAAGTGAGCCTGTCTCAGTCCATTTAATTTTGCTTCATTAGTTCCTCCCATTTCTCCTTTCATTCACCCTCATTTCACAGTCATACACACAGCTATTTGCTTTCTCTCCCTTCCTCATATAGAGTTAAGTTTCTTTTAATATTTAAAGTAAGTCTAACATATTCCTGTTGACTAAAACATATTGGCATAAATATTATATAGAAGGACTTTGTATAAATATATAAAAATCTTAACTGTGTTATTACCTTATGGAAAATGGCAGGAGAGACATTATGTGAAGACTGGTCACTACTCTGTTATTTGTTTAATAGCTGTTACAAGAACTTTGTCAACTTTATTTTATTTCCTTTTGGGTCTGTCTATCTGTCTGTATTTAGTGTGCAGGCTCAATAAGCTGTGACTTTATCAGCCAAGTTTGGTTTTTTGATTCTTAATTTCTATCCCTTATGTTTACCTTTCCCCTCTATTCTATAGTTATAGCTCCAAAATGTTTGAGTATAAAGCCTCATGGATACTAATGAGCCATAATGGCAGGAAGAGCTTAAAAACTTTATTTTGAACTAAGTAAAAACTTTGAACTGAGTAAAAAGCAGAACAACCTATACATAGGAAAGTTGATTCACATCTGTAGTGTCCTGCAGTTGAAATAACTAGAACTGTGTCCTATTTTGTGCAGGTCTGGCCTGAGGTGAGTAATTGGACATAATTGAGACCTCATTTTTTGTGAAACAGGATTAGGAAGGCAAATGGATCAGTATAGTAAAAATAATGTAATGTGTAAAATCTAAATAAAGGAAGAGATTTACTGTGTAACTTTGGATGAGTGGTATATCATTATACCTCCCCGTTTCACCCCCTCTCCCCCCACACACGTTAAGCTGGTTCAACTCAAGTGTAGTCTGATATGCCAATAAAGGAACTTGAGTGACAAGACTGCAGTGAAATGAGTTCTTGGAGAATTGTGTGGAAGAGGTCTCAAGGAAACCCAAATCATTTTAAAGCACAAGAAATTTTATGGTAATAAACAAATAACTTCCAGCTTATGCCCAGAAAAAATTAGGTTAATATGGAGTTAAGTCTGAAAATACATATCAGTAATTGAGGGTAAAATACATTAGAGAAATTATGCTCAAAACAAGCATTATAAACCCAAGAAATTTAGTCATTTTTAAATTTAAAAGAAATCCTGTGGAAACAGATCATGCTAACAACTCTTAAACTGCCATTTATTTATGGTGGTTTAAAAGCTTTTTAGTTTGCATATGAAGTTTTATGGCATGTCTAAAAAACCACAGCAAAACCCGATGTCTGGTTTAACAAATATTTCTAAGTGGAAGAAATTTTATTGTAAATTAAAGAAGTTTAAGATATTGTAGACACAATGTTAAGAAGATAAACAAGCAACATATAATGTTTGTGCCATCATGTGCTATAATTACATTAATTGGAGTTGTGCATATCAGAAGTTATTAGAATATGGGAAAATACAAATATTTCTATGTTCTTTTACTTCTGCTCCTTGCATTTTGCCAGGATCATAAAAATATTTCTGATTCCAAGATCAAATCCTTTTTTTTTTGGTACCTGTTCTATCCAGTGGGCTGAGTCTCTGTCTGGATGATATCTTCTATGGTGCATCTGCAGCTATGTAACTCGCCTGATGTACCATACCATTCAGTCAGCAAGGAGCCTGCTTTGCACCATGGGAGATGTAATCCAGACAGAGATCCAGTGAGACTGGAACCAGAGGTCTGCTGAGAATGGAGCATCAAGAATCTGAACTGCAACTCCCATAAGCAATGTGCCACAATAGGCAGATGCAGTTCAATGTTGAACTGACTCAAAAAGAATTTTTTTCAGTAAGTTCAACAAATCAAAGTATTTAAATTTGGGTTGAACCAGCCTGAAATTAAATATTTTGTATAAAAATGATATATTTTGGCAAAATTCAAATTTTATATGGAAAATTTAGATTTCTGTAGAAAACAAAGGGAGTTTTTCAACAAAATATCTTTCCTATGGAAAGTTCCCAACCAGTTTTAATTTACTATCTACCTCTAATACAAACTATGAAATATTTAGGCTTCCCATAGACGTCTGCAGATATTGAGGTATTATCCAACCATTGCTCTGTCCTACTCCATCTGCCTTCAGATTAGGGTCTCCAACTGCCCAGGCTTTCCCAGGATCATTCCTTTTTGAGGTAATGTCCTATCTGCTATAATGGTGCTCAGAAAATGCTGCGAGCTATCCAGCTTAATGGCTCAGCACTATCCTGGATGTCCTAAATTTTTGTACCTAGAGGTCTGCTTCAGGTTCATTTAGCAGTGAGGTCTTGGCAGCCTTTCTGCCAAATCTTCTCTACACACCCCCTAATATCAACAGCTTTTGAAAGGACCTCTGTGATGCATTCCTTTTATTTGCTTTGCCTGATATGGGGGTCAGTGATGACTGAGTGAGTCATTCTCAAATAGAGTGGAGGAGCGCCATGTTAAGTAACCTGACACATGGGTTAACCACTTCTCTGACAGTCTTCACGCACTGGAGTCTAGGGATGCTGACTGGCTATTACATCTTCACAAAATTTCCCTCCAAGCCTCAAAGAAAGTATCCCCTTCTTACAGCCCTGGGGTAGCATGTGAGATTTAATTAGTGTTGCTTTCTGAAGAATTTAATTTGAATAAATCCAATTATAGCTTGGTAATAAGACTACTAATTTTTAATGTCTTTAATGAGTGGTAAAATAGACTCAAAAACAAACTCAACCACTCTCTCTCTGTCCTGAAGGTCTGTAGAGATTATAACATTATTGCAAGAACTCATTCCAGATGTACAAGAAACTTGATTTTTAATAGTCCATAAGCAGAGATGATTTTAGGATTTGGTAGCATAGGTGAGAATATAGGGCCTTTCTCTTGTGAAGTGTCTTTCCAACAGCTGGTTGATGAGTACAGAGCAGGAGAGTTAGTGCTGTCTGTCAAAGATAAGTATTGAGCAGAGACTGAGGGACATGTTAAGTAATCACACAGAATCAGGAAAAGGATGCCCGTAGAATCAATCTTTGGCCAAGACCTCCTGTTTGCTTTGGTTTCAGGTGCCCCTTTTTCTCATCACTAAATATGCTGTGGCTCTATGTTTAGTAATGTGGATTTTGTAGAGGGATCATTTCCTCCATCCCAGAAAAGGTTGTTTGCAAATTCCTTTGGGTAGTGATGACAGGAATAAAAACAAATGAAGAAATGGTAGTGGGCATTTTGCTCAACACTACCTGAGTGGGAGGAGTGCACAAAGTATTTAGATCAACTCTCAAGTTACTGAAAATTGGAAGGGCCAAACCAGGAAAGCTGCATTAGAGATGACTTGGATGTCAGAGGAGGGGAACATGTTAAGGCCCAATTCCAACCATTCTGTATGACTTTTAATTCCAGGATACATTATAAATCAGAAGAAGAAAGTGAATGTGTTTGATGTGGCCCAAGAAGTTAGAAATCTCATAAGAACCAGCTGATCTTTTCATATCCCTTATGTAAAATGGCAGAAATTATGTGAACTCAAGTAATTATATAGTACTTAAAGTATTTGAACATGAAATTTTGTGACATTTCAGCACTATCTATTCTAAATCCTAAACTCTAAACTATATAATATAAGGAGCTGTCTACTCTGTATTTTCCGTCCACTTCTGTCTACTTCAAAATTCAAAATGTGTCACCAAGAAAACTTTATATATACAGATCTCCATTGGGTAACAAAATAGAGCTAAACATGCATCAACAAAGGTTCCTCATTTATGTGGAAGACAACTTTGTGCTAAAGGTTTTATAGAAAGGTTGGTAAATAGCAGTTTGATGCAGAATTGATGTCTTGTTAGGCTGAAAAATAACTGTATAGTTATCAACCAAAGACTGAAGTTGTCAAAATGTTAATATAAGAAATATATTAGAGCTTAAATCTCTCACCCAGCTTAATTCTTCAGTTAACTAAAGCAAGGTGCGGGAATGGGATTTCAACCTTTTATCCATGTAAATAGGAAGGTTGTCAGAAGATCTTTCCTTCCTGTCCTCCCTCCACAAGTAATCCAAACAACTCAATTTCTGTTATTGAAATACTAATTCTAATGCAACTGTCCATACTGTAAGAGTTGAAGTAATTTGTTTTTCTTTTGTCCGATTTTTAGGGCACGTGGATTTAAAAAATGGACAGTCACAACCAGAAAGCCTGATTTAGCTGTTAGTAACGGAACTTCTCAAAATGTGGTGGCTTTGTATTTGTTTTTGGTTTTGTTTTCAGTCCACGAGAGACAGCTTTTGATAGGACCTCTGTGATGCATTCCTTTTATTTGCTTTGCCTGATATGGGGGTCAGTGATGACTGAGTGAGTCATTCTCAAATAGAGTGGAGGAGCACCATGTTAGGTAACCTAACACAAGGGTTAACCACTTCTCTGACAGTCTTCACGCACGGGAGTCTAGGGATCCTAGAAGCTTTGGATTTGTTTGTTAATTTCATTTGAGGTTCATTTGATTCCAAAACTAAAAAATCAAGTGTCAAGTTTTCCTAAGCTTATGTGAAACCCAGGCACAATGGCATATTTATCATATTTTCAATATAAAATCATTTGCAGAGTGATCCCAGCTTCTGCTGACAGACTAAAAAACAAGCCTGGACCATACAGTGTAACCACACCGACTGCTTACATCCTGGTCTGGATCAAGCAATAAAGGAGCAGAAGGCTGAAAATCCTACAAAACTCCTGCCAGTTACCTTATATAGAGGTGAGTAGCAATCTCTACTATTTCATAATCCTTATTCATATTCATAGTTCCATTGAAACCAGAGGAGTACTTACACTAGTAATGATTGCTGATCAGAGCATTGTGGTAATTGTTCTAAATGGCCAAAGTCTGCCCTTGTATGGCTCATGTTGTCTGTGTGTCTTAAGTAATTAGTATATCTGTAACAGAACTTTGGCCTCAACCTCCAATGTAGTCATGGTGTGATCACAGCTAATCATCCTCTAGGTATTTTAGGTTCAGAATAATTGCACAGAAATGAAGTAAACCAATTTATGGTTTATTAATTCTATCATTTTAAAACCATGTGGACATATGTTGTCTAATTGTGATAGACCCTTATTTCTAGGCTATGGAAAAGTGCACAATCTACATAATGGAAGAGATGCCAATCACATGCTTTGTTTAAGAAAGCAGTTGCTGTTATCTGGAAGTGAGCTACTGTATTTTTAAATCTGGCAACATAAATAACAAAATCTCTATATCAAGTAGGCAAAGTACAATACTATGCTACAAATTTCATCCCACAGGGAAGTTTGTAGCTTGAATTTATAAACTACAAAATAATGTAATGTAAGTACGAACAAAAACTTAACTATAATCTTGAGAAAATCAAAAGTTTTAATACTATAGACAGGAGATATTTTACAGACCTTCTAATTTTACTTTCTAATAAACATTTAAGACTCCCATCATGGCACAAACATCCTGGTAGCACACAGCAATCCATTTTTTAAAAAATATCTTTCAAAAAGAGGCTTTTATCTTCTATTTTTAGAAATCTGAAATTGGTACTTAGTGCACAGTGATGGTATGACATTTGATGCATCATGTTGTATCTTATCTGTGCAGGGCTTGATGCAGGTGAATCAGTGTCCCAAAACCTGCACTTGGGAAATAGGAGTTTGAAAGAATTGAAGTTAAAAGAATACAAGAATTTATTATTGGTTGATTTTTTTTCTACTTTTAACTCATTCCGTAGTTGTCTGTGAAAACATTTTCAATAGTAACCCCGTATATTAGAATGCCTTAATTAGTAGCAATCTCAATGCCAAAAAAAAAAAAAGTGGTTCATAGGCACTCATTGCAAGGGCTCAGTTCTACAAGGTACTGAGAACCTGACAGGATCATATCCTTAGTAGTATCTACTTTCAAATGAGAAATATAAAGATCCTGTTAGTGAATTATTAAATAATTTAAAATTCCTAATCAACCTTCTCTTTCCATAAAATGAATTCTCAATCTAAAAGCTAAATGTGAGCAATTGCTGAGCATATAATATTTTCTCCACATGTCTGTATGTTCACTTCGGTATCATTTTGTTAAGTGTTTTGGGATGCCCTGGATGTATAATTGGGTGAAGTGAAAGAAAAGTAGGCTTGCCTACAAGTCGTTTTGGCGATGTCTACACTGGGGAATTTAGGTTGACTTTATCAAGTCGACTTTAATAAGTCGACTTTAAGTCGACTCCTAAGTTGACTTAAGGTGGCCATACTAAGTCGACATAGAGAGTCTACACTACACTACATCCGAGGGTGCTGAGGGAGTTGGGGGAAGTGATTGCAGAGCCGCTGGCCATTATCTTTGAGAACTCGTGGCGAATGGGGGTGGTCCCGGAGGATTGGAAAAAGGCAAATATAGTACCTATCTTTAAGAAAGGGAAAAAGGAGGATCCAGGGAACTACAGACCGGTCAGCCTCACCTCAATCCCTGGGAAAATCATGGAGCAGGTCCTCAAGGAATCCATCCTGAAACACTTGGAGGAAAATAAAGTGATCAGGAACAGTCAACATGGATTCACCAAGGGCAAATCGTGCCTGACCAACCTGATTTCCTTCTATGATGAGATGACTAGATTTGTGGATGCGGGAAGAGCCGTTGACGTGATATACCTTGACTTTAGCAAGGCTTTTGATACGGTTTCCCACAGCATTCTCGTCGGCAAGTTAAGGAAGTATGGGTTGGACGAGTGGACCGTAAGGTGGATCGAAAACTGGTTAGATCAACGGGCTCAGCGGGTAGGAATCAATGGCTCGATGTCTGGTTGGCAACTGGTAACGAGTGGAGTGCCCCAGGGGTCGGTCCTGGGGCCGATTCTATTCAACATCTTCATTAATGATCTTGATGATGGAATAGACTGCGTGCTTAGTAAGTTTGCGGATGACACCAAGTTGGGGGGAATGGTAGATACTCTGGAGGGCAGGGACAGGATCCAGAGAGACTTGGACAAATTGGGACACTGGGCTGAAAGAAACCTCATGAGGTTCAACAAAGACAAGTGCAAAGTCCTGCACTTAGGACGGAAAAATCCCATGCACTGCTACAGGCTGGGGACCGATCAGCTAAGTAGCAGTGCTGTAGAAAAGGACCTGGGAGTTATGGTGGACGGGAAGATGAATATGAGCCAACAGTGTGCCCTTGTTGCCAAAAAGGCCAATGGCATATTAGGCTGCATCAGTAGGAGTATTGCCAGCAGATCGAAGGATGTGATAATTCCCCTCTATTCGACACTGGTCAGGCCGCATCTGGAGTACTGTGTCCAGTTTGGGGCTCCCCACTACCGAAAGGATGTGGACAAATTAGAAAGAGTCCAGCGGAGGGCAACAAAAATGATTAGGGGGCTGGGGCACATGACCTATGAGGAGAGACTGAAGGAACTAGGCTTATTTAGTCTACAGAAGAGAAGACTGAGGGGAGATTTGATAGCAACCTTCAACTACTTGAAGGGTTGCTCCAAAGAGGAGGGAGCTAGGCTGTTCTCGAGGGTAACAGAGGACAGAACAAGGAGCAATGTTTTCAAATTACAGCTGGGGAGGTCAAGGTTGGATATTAGGAAAAACTTTCTCACTAGGAGGGTGGTGAAGCATTGGAATGGGCTATCTAGGGAGGTGGTAGAATCTTCATCTTTGGAGATTTTTAAGGCTCGGTTAGACAAAACCCTGGCTGGGATAATTTAGGGGGAGTGGTCCTGCTTTTTAGCAGAGGGTTGGACTAGATGACCTCGTGAGGTCCCTTCCAACCCTATTATTCTATGATTCTAAGTTGACTAGTTAGGTCCAGGGGGAGGCGAGGCTCCTTTGCAGCCTCGGTTCCCCAGGCTAGGAGGGCTTTTCCTGGGGAGAGCCAGCCCCACATGGGGCTGGCTTTCCCCAGGCAGCAAGCCCCGGAGTGGTCTGGGGGGAGGAGGGAGCGTGGAGCTCCCTTCTGCCCCGGACCACTCGGCTCCCTTCAGCTCGGGACTTCTCAGATCCCGGGCAGAAGGGAACCCTCCTAGCTGGGACCGCTCGGGTCCTGGGGAGAAGGGAGCCCCACGCTCCCTCCTAGCTGAGACTCTGTGGTCCCGGTCAGGAGGGAAAGCGAGAGACCCGCGCTCCAGCTGCTGGCTGCTCAGCAGCTGGAGCACGGGTCTCCCACGCTCCCTCCTGGCTGCGACTGGTCAGTCCCAGCTAGGAGGGACCACAGGGCTCCCTTCTAGCTGGGATTTGAATGGTTCTGGCCAGAAGGAAGCGGCAGCTCCCTTTTTGCCATGACCTGTGCTCGGGTCCAAACTAGGAGGGAGCCCCACACTCCCCCCTAGCTGGGACCATGCTCCAGCTGCAGGGAAGTCTCCAGGTCTCCCCGCCAGCTGGAGGCCACCGTGCCGGCAATTGCCAGCGCCCCATCTGTTTGGGGAGGCCCGGGGGCTTCCCTAAACAGCTGGAGCACCGGCAATTGCTCACACGGTGCTCTGGCTGTTTTGGGCGGCCCAGGGGCTTCCCTAAACAGCTGGAGCACTGGCAATTGCCCGAGGAATTGTGAGTGAGCAATTGCCAGCAGCATGCTCCAGCTGCTGGGAAGCCTCTGGAGCTTCCCAGCAGCTGGAGCGTGGTCCCGGCTAGGAGGGAGTGTGGGGCTCCCTCCTAGCCAGGACCAGAGTGGTCCTGGCCGAAGGGAGCCCCGCACTCCCTCCTAGCCGAGACCGAGGGGTCCCGGCAGGAAGTGAGCTGGAAGAGCCGCCCGCCCCTCCTCATCCCAGCAGAGCCAGCCGCCCGCCTCCCCGGGGCCGGGACCAGCCGCCTGCCTCCCCGGCTCTCCAGTCAGGATTCCAGCAGGCGATCCCCTCCCGCTGGAGCCCTGGCTGGGGAGCCCTTCTCCCCAGGACTGCGGCTCCCCTGGCAGGGAAGCCGCAGGTCTGGGGAGAAGGGAGCAGGGTCTCCTCAGGACAAGGGAGCCACAGTGGCTCCCTTCTGCCAGGAAGCCATGTGATGCTCCCTTGTTCCCCTTGCCCTAAGTCGATCAAGTCAACTTAGGACATCCACGCTGCTGAAGTCAACTTAAGAAGTCGACTTAAGCAGTAAAGTCGATGTAAAACTAGGTTTTACAAAGTCGACTTTACTTTTCCTTAATTTGATTTAACCAACAGTTTGAGTTGACTTAAGGAAACTCCAGTGTGGATGCAGAGTAAATTAAGTTGACTTAAGCAGGCTTAAGTCAACTTAATTTACAAGTGTAGACGCACCCTTTGAGAGGAAAGTACTACATCAAAATAAGTGAACTATAAAGACGTTTCAAGGACTTTTTCTCAGGAAGAATATAAAATTCCAAAGAAATCATGCTGTGACGATATGTTGCAAGATAGTGACAATTATCTAATCAAATCCCAGCACATTCTTGAAATAACTGTTGCACAAGTTTGCTTTTATCTTTGTTTATGACAAATTGTCAGTGTAGTGGAACTCGCATATCTGCATCTGAACAAACCTGACAATCCTTTTAAGTATCTTAGGATGGCAAGGTACTGGAGAAAAACAAAATCAACTGCGAACAAAACATAACATATACAGTGAAGTTAGCCAACAAACGTATATATAAAACGAGGTTCTCAAAGGCTGAACTTGATGTACAGAATAAAAAATCCAAAGTATCTTTATTTTTAATAACAAAGAATCAGGTAGGGCCCTAGGATGGGGGGGGGGGGGGGGCCCCCATTCTCAGTGCTTAATGAAATGTAAGATGTGGTGTTGCTATACTATAACTATGACTATTTGACTATAATGTACAGATAAAACATATATATCAGATAGGGTGACCAAATAGCGAGTGTGAAAAATTGGGACCAGGAGGTTGGGGGTAATAGACCCTTATTTAAGAAAAAGCCTTGAATATCAGGACTGTCCCTACGAAATTTGGACATCTGGTGACCCTAATGTCAGATTACTAGAATTACTATGACTTTTATTTCATATGTTTTGGAAGCAAAATAGTGGCTGTAGTAACAAAAAAACCATGGACTTTTGCTGCTTTCTAGTGTTAATATAATTTATTTAAAAGGAAATAATACTACATGTTTCTGAGTTGTCGCATATTGCTGTTGCTTTCTGCTTTCCTTCATCATTCTCATTCTTTATTGGTGTAGTAAATAATTAAATAAGATTGTATTTAATTTTAGCAGATGAGATGTATTTTGAAAGCCCCCCGTCAAATCCTTTTTGATCCAATCGTTCTCTGTTCTAAAAAAACATTGTTAACAATATGTGTACAATATAGACTTCTGTAGACAGGAGCCACAATAATTTACTTTTATTTTTTAAGTGTGTTTGGTTCCACATCACTGCTGCAAAAGAAACTGGCTAATAAACATGATTGGACTGAGTTTTGCTTGATCTGTAGAATATTGTTTTTTTCATGTCTTGATGTGAGCAGTACTACATTTCTGGTTGCCAAGGTAGTTTTTGAAGATTCATAGACACCGACTTTCACAAAAGGTGTTTTTCTTTTTTCAAGTTAAATGTAAACACAGCTGAATGAAGCTGATGAGCTCTGTGTCCAATTTTTTTTATCAGCAACGCCTCAGACAGTACATGCATTTCCAGATACAATCAAGAGTTGTTCAGCCACTAGATAAAAGTATTTTCCTCATCCAGCAGATCTGATTTCATGTGTATTTTGATATGCACATATTGAAATCTATTTTGAAAATTTGTACCTTCGACTGTTGCCATGGAGGCTGATTGTTGGCATCTCATCTTGCAAATTTTGACAGGAAAGGAATGCCAAGTAACAGGGCAAGGTATCTTAAAAATCAGAAGTGGGAGGATGAGAGAATTAAGGCAGGACATCTAGGTTTGGGTAGTTGAGACAAGGCATTGGTTGAGTTAGAGGACCAAACCTATGAGGATTGGAGAATTGATGACAGCTGGGGTATAGTAGCTAGAGGTAGGGGAAATGGGGCCTTCAGATTTTGGAGAAAATTGGGAGAGAGGTTGAAGGAGGAACTGGTGGAATTATCTCATCATTGGGCAATCTGATGAGAGATTCCTAGAGGAAGGAAGGAGTGGGCAGGAGCAATGCTTACAAAGTTTATTATATTCTTTTTAATATTTGAGGGGCATGTTTAAACTGTTGTGAAAGGTTTATGTACAGAGAGAAACCATGCTCTAACTTTCATGATACTCTTGCTTCTTCTGAGATCTAGAGAATTCTAGATTCCCAGTGTCTCAGGATCTAGTCTCAGAAAAGAGAAAACCTCATATTAGGTGCTGCAGCTGGGGAAAAGAGCTTTTTTTTTTCTCTTCTGGGTATTTTTATTTTGATTTTGTTTTTTGGGGGAAGGGGAGGTTGGTAGTAGATTGTTTTTCCTGCTTTAACAGTGCCATATTCACCTAAAAACATCAGTTGACTTTGAATGGATAAGTACTCTAGAAACAGATATTGTACCATTTTCATTCAGTTTCTTAAGATGGTCCTTTTATGAAAGATGTCTCTTTATTTTATACTTTAATGAATGCAGTGACCAATAATACAATGGCTTCTTTTTCACCATCTGTACAATGTTGTACAAGTTTAGTTTCTTTAGTTTCATAGAATATGATTGAAATGTTGATTCTTTAAGCATTGAATTAAACAGGAAAATCTTGAGTTTTCAAACAGATTTCATTCAGAAATCAAGGGCTTGTGGTGATACTTTCACTTAAATGCCAGTTATGCTTGACCCAGGCATGTGTTTTAAGACTGTTCTGAAAATGCAAATATTGACCCTTCCATAGAGATCTGATAGCAGATGGTAGAACATTTGTGTATTAGCTGTGATTTTTTTAAACAGACCTAGCTAAAACGTAAGTCACATACTCCACACAGATTTGTCTAAATTTCAGGCATTGAAAATAAAAACTTAACAATGGCCATACTGGGTCACATCAATTGTCTACTTAGCCCAATATCCTATCTTCTGACTTTTAACTAATGCCAGATGATTCAGAAGTAGTGAATAAAACATGGCAATTATCAAGTGATCCAGTCCCATCATCCAATCCCATCATCTAGATTTTTTAAAGTAAGCAAAGCCAACGATGCTCTTCTTGAATAATATCTTTTCATTATTAATGTAATATTAAGGCTGAGTAAATATTTTTATTCAGGTCTGCACCTTTCATGAAAAATAGCATAGCTGTTTTCTTCACTGAAAATCTTTATAGCCTATCTGTCTGGCCTCTGCTTTTTGAATGGAATACATTCATGCATAAGCAGCATTGTTTGATGTTAGAATATTCTCTGAACTTCATCAACATTAGTGTTCAGTACTTGAATAGGTCCTTATATTCTTAATGATGAGTGTTAGGAAGATAAAAATCAGGGAAAAAAATCTTGCTTCTGTACATGTTACTTGATTACCAGAGCCAATATGGTGGTTTCTTCAGGGGTGAGACTGCAGTATTCAGGAAGCCCATGCTCAGCTCTTCTGTAAGGATCATCTCTGCTAATTGTTGCTAATTTGTTGTAAAATTTCAAAAGATCTTTTTCATCTTGTGTACTTGTAGAGATCCAATTTAAAAAGAAAAAAAACCACCCAATGTAACAAGTAAAAACTGAACAAGGAAGGACAAAATTTTCTCTGTTTTCAGAACTAGCCAAGTTGCCCAGAACAACTTTCCCACATGTGGTTATGTTTCTTCCAGGCAAGGTGGCCATTAGAGAGAAGATCCAAGTGTCCATATTGTCTGTTATCTATATAACTAAACCACAGTTATATATATGCACGGCGGGACGTGGTCGCAGCTGCAGCTCCTGCACGCGCATATAACTGACACAGCTGTGCATGCGCAGCAGCTGAATCCACGTCCATGCCATGCATAAGCCTGTGGAGAGCCGGCCCCCCAGCCCAGTCGGGGGGGGGGGGGGGGCCCACCACTGCGGGGGGGGCGCAGCCGCCCCCCGATCCCCCAGCTGCTCCTGCTGTGGGCAGGAGCGGCGGCGCTTCAGCGCCCCCGCTCCTGCTGACAACCGGAGCCCAGGAACTGAGCTGGGGGGCCGGCTCGAAGCGGAGCTGGCCCCCCAGCTCAGTCCAGGGGTTTGGGTGGCGGCAGAAGCTCCACCGGAGCTTCTACCGCCCCCCGATCCCCCAGCTGCTCCTGCCATTCTTCAATTTGCAATTCTTTAGAGAATCGGGGGTTTACTGGTGTTTCAGAGTAAACTGACCAGTAGCTGTAACCCTCTGTAGATGTCCAGTAAAACATTCTTAGTAATTGTCTGTGTTTTCTGTATAAATGTGTATGGGATCTCGAAGGCATGTAGATAGAGGGCAAAGAAATTAATATAGCAATAATGACAAAGTTCAGGTAACAAGAATGGTGCTCAGTATTAATGGAACCTATTGGAGGATTGAAGTAAAATAGTTTCAAAATACAGAGCTGATTAAGCCTGAAAACTCCTCTTTTGACCACACTTTTCCGTATATAATATGCTGAATAAATCATTATTTGGTTTAAATGAACAAATTAAATTTGTTCAGCTATCAACTAGCAATTTATATACTCGGTATACAGCATTGTTATGCATTATGTAGTTGTCATCTTGATTACTCTGATGCGTTTTTATGATTAGCCGAATTTCCCCTATCCTTTTGGGAAGCGTTCTTTTAATCCTTTCAATTCACAATTTCAGTAGGCTGTACAGAGTAGTGAAAGGAAAAATTCAAATATTTATTTGTTGAATGTATAATGAAATGAGTCTAGAATCAGCCATGTTTACATTAAGATGACCAGGGGAAAATGAAGAGGCTAGTATGAACTTCAACAGAACCCAGCATTGTGTCCAAAGTTGTTTTTTAAAATTTTAACACTATACCTATACCAAGAATAGAGAAATACAGGGCATGTCTTTGATAAGAAAGCAGTAGACTCAGACTATTATGAAATGGGGAAGATAGTTTGCCCATTTTATTCACACTTTAAAATAACTATTATTACAATACAATATTTTCATGGTAAGATGAGCTTTCATAAAAATCTTATCACACAGCACCATCTTCTGAGCAAACTTTTTATTGCAAAATGTAAGACAAAGCTAAAGGTCAGATAGTAGTGTATTCTTACAGACGTTGCTTAAAACTGCAAAGTTTGGCTCAAAATCCAAACATGCCAAAGTCCCAGGATTTTAATTTGGACTTATGGCTAATGTTTGTGACATATTGAGCTTAAGTATCTGTTATGAAGAGACCCTCTAGATCTTCTATGTGACAAGTAAGGTTTAGTTTCTTTTCATTCATTCTTATGCTTTGTGATCAATGCAGTATATGAGCACATTCTGAGAGGAGTGCAGAAGGGAATCTTGTCTTTTGTATTCTTCCTTCTTTTCTCCTTCTTGCTAAGAAAACACTTTAAAAAACAGTCCCCATTGCACTTGTATAGAATGGTTAATAGAATGATAGACTCATTGGCAGCCACTAGGGCATTTCATGAAAATTGGCCCCTTTCTATTTTAACTCTCTGAGAAGCATTCACATTAATGCCAGGGATCAACAATGGACTAAACTGCTGCAGAAAATCTTATAACTTATGTTATCTGGCATTTTCTTTAAAGTCCAAGGACAGGAAACGGACCATGGTCAGTGTAAAGGCTTTTCCATTTCCTCAGGCCATCGTTGAACTTCTTAACATGGACACAAATCTTCTCAAGCAACTAACAACTGTGTGTGTGGAAGGAAAAGAGATATGCTCTATTGTGAGCATACTTAGTAACCAGGCTGCAGGCTCAAAACCAGCAACCTGCTCATCCAAACCCTTAATCTTGAGTTGTGAGTTCATAGTGAGGTGAGAAATATGACCATTGAGGGAGAAATAACCCACTGTTATCTTATAGAGTAACTCTCAGACATTTACAATTTCTCTTGATACAACATTATTTTAAAACAGAAGATGATGTAGACAGAACAAAATGATTCTATGCCTTCATGAGTAACTGAAAATCTGTAAACATGACAGTGCAGCATGCTTTTTTTTTTTTAAACTCCAGTTAAAATCATGTCACGAACTGAATTAAAAAATAAACAAATGGTGGTAGGTAATCAAACAGGCATGGCACTCCATATTTTTCTATAACTGGACAAATATCAGGAAAAAATAATTGTTAAATAAATTATTTGAATTTTTAAATTGTGTTAAATATTTTCCTCTATAAACAGTGTTCACCCCAAAATCTCTGGCCGAACACCATAAAATTATTTGTTGAATAAAATACTTAATGAAAAGCAGTAAAATTCACTGAAGTATAGTATCCAGTCAGGTTTATTCATACTATTTAACTTTTATCCATGTACAGTTTTAACTGTGCCTGAGATGGGAACCATCCCACAAAATATCTTGCAGTTCTAACCTTTTATTTATTCTAATCTACTAATTAATAGATAATTTTTAACTCCTCTTGCAGCATTGTGATAGCAAGTCATCTTTACTCCTTTGATATTGTTCAAGTAATCAAGTGATAGAATTCCCACTTATTTAAGTTAGGCTGGACAAAACAGGACACTATACTATAAAGAATGATCTAAACCGTCTAGAATCTTATACCAAGACCACCGCTGTGCTTTGTTTGCAAGATAGGATCAATTGATGTGGTGGTGGCTTAGCCCACACAAATGGTTGATTCCGTATCTAATTTCTGTAATTCTAGAATGTTTGGTAATGCTTAACTCAGCATTTGATTTAGAGGAGGTTCTTATGTTACTGTTCTCTTTCTAGTCACATCACTGTTTTATTTTCATTCATTATACCTAAGTTAAAAGCCCCTTTTTTTTTCTGGATTATGAATGACTCTGTTAAAACATTTTGGCTATGTCTACACTCGTAAAATTAAGTCGACTTAACAAGGTCGACTTTAAGTCGACTTAAAGTCGACCTTGTTAAGTCGACTTAACAGAGTGGCTACACTTCAAGTCGACTTAAGTGGACCTTGTTAAGTTGACTTAGCAGTAGACATAGCCATCCACACTGGCTTTAAGTCGCCTTAATAAGGTCGACTTAGCGCTATTCTCCATCCACACGGGCTTTAAGAAGTTGATTTAAGGCTTACGTCGACCTTCAGAGGTGGTGTTATTAAGTCGACTTAAGCTGTTAAGTCGACTTAAGGAAGCGCTTAAGTTGACTTAATAAAAGCCCAGTGTCGACGCGGCTTTGTGTAGGTCAACTAAAGCGTCCTTAAGTCGAGCTAAGTTGCCAGTGTAGACGCACCCTCTGTGATGCTGCTTGTTAAGGACATTACATAAAATATCAAGTGTTGTGTATTATCTCTCATGGGAAGTAGAATTCTTAGTCTGAGGGAGGGGAGAGTCAAATATCAAACTTCACATACACTGGCAGTGTGAAAATCTTAATGGTCACTTATGCAAATACTAGCCTCAATTTCTCCTAGACTCAATTTCCTATTTGTAAATTATGGGTATTTGTTCCCTTAACGGGGATGTTCCTATTTGTTTGTCAGAATGTTATTATGGTGGTGAGGGCCTAGAAAGGGTCAAGAGAAAATTTATAATTCAGAATTCAGTGCAGGGTTTGATGCTAAGCAATAAATAAAGTATGAGGGCCACACATTGAAAGATGGGAATACAAAAAAATACTGAACAGGTACCTCACTCACATAGCAATGTCCATTGTGACACTGAGTGAGCCAGGGGTTATATGGAAACAAAATAGCTTGTGATCATGTAATAAAAGTCTGTATCATAACACAGTGAGAAGAGGGAAGAATTAAGATTACATGAGCCCCTCAATGATTTCATCCTCCACCTGCATTCTAACCTATTAATAAGTAACATTCAGCTATCTCTTTGCAGAATCATCTTTGCTCTTTTTCACGGGGCTGAAGTTAATGAGCATCTGGAAGTTTCTTCCTTTCTTAACATTACAGTGGACAAAGCATTTGAAACTATAAATGTAGTTCTGTGAGATCAAAACTGTCTCTTGACACAGTCCCTGCTAATAGTCTTAACCTACAACGGCTGAGGAAAGTGCTGCAGGCACTCTAGCTTCTAAGACTATGGCTCAAACTCCTGGTGAGTCACAAGACACACTCCTTCAGTCCCCCAGATACCCTGGCTCTGCTACCCATCCTTCTCAACTTCCAGCAATTACTTATTCTTTTCAGTAGAAAAAAAAAAAAAGCCAAGCAGACTAACCATGTGTGTTCAGCCAATTAATCACATACTGCAGAGAATTAGCTGTCCTTTTTAGGTTCCTTTGCCAACCCAGTAACTGATATCTGAGCAATATAAAAATAATCTTCCATGACATGGTCAGAGAGAGAACCAGCTGACCCAAAAGATCTTTTATGTCCCTAATTTCTCTGACTCTCTGACCAGTGCTACTACTACAATGGAAGGTCAGACATAAAGGAGATGCTCAGAGACTTCTGTTGGGAAATGGTACGTTAAACATACTGTACATGGTATTTTATATAAGATCTTTAATTTGCATTATCACAAAATGCTTTACAAAGAGGATCACTCACTCAAAGCAAAAAGGGAGTTTTCCAAAAAAGTTTTAAAGAGAGGAAAGAAACTCAATGATTTGGACAGAGGGGGAGAGGCAGCACAAATAGCAGTTACACTAGTAGTGAGAATCAGGATGAAGGGGGATAATTCAGTATAGGGTCAGAGAGGTAAGAGAAGATCACTTTCTCCAGAGCTTTATTGAGGAAATGGAGTTTGTAGATGGAGTGGAAGGTACAAAGATTGTGTGTTGTTGCCATAGAGTAGTTTGTAACTGATGAAAGCCATGTGTAATTTCTGACATCATTGTGGATTACATCAACTCATTTTTTTTTTTAACTGAGGAAATCTGAAGTTAAGAAAACTTGTAGAGGAGCACCTGAGTTCTTCTCTCACCTTAGAATGGTTTATAGTCTTCTTCACTTTTCCCATTTTACATTTTTTCTCATTTACATCTTCCTTTGTCTGAATTTGGGGTCTCAGTATAATTTCTTTCCAATAGTCTCAGTGGTGTATTGCGTGAGGGAAGGTTGGTAGACCCTAGGAGAGCAGGCTGCAGAGTGCCCCTGCTGTGTGTCTTGAAGGGCTGATCTGGCCCCCCTACCTTCGCCTCCTCTCCTCAGGGCTGGGCTGCGGGGCTGCTGCAGGGAGATGGGTGCTGCATAACAGGTAAGTGTGGGGGCACATTTTCCCCCCTCCTCAGCTTCACTCTCCCCCCCCCAGGTACAGAACCCCCCTACCCAGGGCAGCTGAGGAGCAGGACAGGGACCCCTTCTGCCATGCATGGGGGTCATGAGGCCTGGACAGGTGCAAATGTGGAGTTGGCCTTCTGATCGCTGGACATCCTCAGTACACCACTGAATAGCACCTAGAGTTTATGCTTTCTTTGGTATGACCCTTCATTCTCCAGCATTTATTTATTCTCCAGTTATATGTATTGTAGAAGAACAGAAGAGACTAAATCTTCAGCTGAAAGAAAATGGTGATTAGTATTCAAGCAATTCTGTATCTCTCACTGTTTAGATCTACAATAAAATTGTAATGATGCTGTTTTAATATTGGAATCCCAGCTGGACCTCACTGCCCTCTTTTATTGTCAAGATTTCTAGATCTAAGCTATACTAGGCAATTCATCCCATCACCCTAGAAATAAATCAGAATACAAGTATAATTCCCTGACTTCCCTCTTGAACATTGATTTCCGTAGTCCCAATCCTTCTTGCTTTTAAAGAAGTTAACATTTTCTTCATTTTGAAGAGGCATTTTTAAAATTCATTTTTTTGTTTATTAAGGCTCTTCTCTTCTGAGCATCTTAGATATTTGAAGGAGTGGGCCCAGGAAATCTGATCCCATTTAAAAACAATACAAGTCCATGTCAGTAATATGTGACTTGGGAAGAAGGAGAATTCATGCTTCCATTTTAATATTTATCAACAAGTGACACTCATTTAGTTCCTCTGTAGTACTTTCATGTTATCAGGAGACAGATCATATTATATGTAGAGGCACTGATGGCAACTCTCATAGTTAAGATTTTCAGTTAAAGCGGGAATTCCACCACTTTATTTCAGAAGATAAACATGACATGTGAACTTTGAATAATAGTAGAAAATTTTTTTTGAGGATTTTCAAGACAACCCCTTAGAGTTCAAATGAATTAATAATGGGTCATATTAAGAAATTTGTCCTGGTGAACCTCACCTTCTTTAGTATCCCTTTAGCAAAAAATGTTTTTCAAACTCAAATTTTAAAAATATATTTTAATCAAGTTTTTTAACCTTGTTTGTTATATCATGTTTCTTTGTCCATTGTTGTTTGTTAATGAATAGGTCAAGCATCCAGTTGCTCTCCCAAATCAAGACTTTTTTTACAAAATAAATAAATAAATAAAATCTTCTAGTACTTATGACTGTGAAGAAACATCCGCAATTCATGAGTGGGTGGCCATTGCGGATGTAGAGGATGTGGTGCATGCATGGGAGGTGAACAAAGATGTCAGGGAAAGGTACAGAAGTTAAGAGGCTTATGGAAAATTTGAGGCTGAAAGAACAAGTCTGTACAAGTGACCAGATTGAATGGGATAGCTCATGGCAGTTAAGCTGCACTTCATCAGCATTCTGCTGTTTCCTTGGCTTTCCAATGAAGCATAGTAGGAATTAGTGGACAAAAATCACAGGGGCTGCGTCTACACTGGTAAATTAAGTCGACTTAAGCTTGGCTTAAGTCGACTTAATGTGCCCTGCGTCTACACTACACTTTGCTTAAGTCGACTTAAGCAGCTTGCTTAAGTCGACTTAAGCAAAATAAAGTCGACTTAATGAAAATTAAGTCGACTTTATTAAACCACCTTTCTACTCAACCTAAGGCTTAATTTGACTTTCTAAAGTCGAATTAAGCCAGTGTAGCCCTGGGGTAGCCCTAAGTCGACTTAGGGCTACCCCAGGACTACACCAATGCCCTCCCTGCGGGGGGGGGGGCACAGGGGGAGCCTGGCATGCCCCCCAAAGGGCAGGGCATGTGGGCACGGTGTGACACTGTCTGGATTTAGGGAAGCATTTATGATATTATTTTCAATGGATATCTCATAAATGCTATAATCCATAGGAACAGGGAGTAAACTGATGAGCCATTAAGAATACAATGGTTGTATTCTTTATGTCCTCAATGGCTCATCAGGATACTCCCTGGGACCACATCACCTGGCAGATTCCTTAACATTAAGGAGACAATGGTTGTTCACACCCTCCCGTCTAAGACATTTGTCCAGAATGACACAAGTTAAAGTATGGATATAACATCAAATTCTTAACTTCTAATCAAAATAGAATTCCTAGACATAAACTATATAATCA
>ML685808.1:8606976-8617147 GCA_007922175.1 Pelusios castaneus
GATCCCCCGGCTGGGGGCAATCAGCTGAAGCCGGGGCTTTAAAGCTGCCGGCTCCAGCTGACTGCCGGAGCCCGGCAGCTGTGCTGGGGTTCCGATGACAGCGGGGGCTGGCAATGCAGCCCCCCCTGCCACCGGAAGCCCTGCAGCTGGGCTAGGGGGCTGGCTGTGGGCAGTGCATGGTGGGACAGGTGCCCACCATGCACTGCTCTTCTTTCGTAAAGGAGCATTCCAAGGGTGAATGCTCCTTTGCGAAACAAAGTGCACGTGTACACGTGAAAAAGCGCTATATTTATAGCGCTTTACTTGTCCCGCAATAACTTATTGCGGGACAAGTATGCTCGTGTGTACATAGCCTTAGTCTTTTATATAAAACTACTTTTGGAAGAAAATGTCTTTTTGTCACTAGTACTGTTGGAAACACACACAATTAGGAATCACACAGTTGTTGACATACTATCTAAAACTGCACAGAGACTTTCTTAGCAGAGAAAGTAAAATTTATTTTAATCGAGCATGCCATACTTATAAACATAATTTGTATGAATTGATTTGCAAGTTTAAAAACATTTTCTATTTTATATAAATAATCCCGTGGTTGGTAAGTCTTAGAACTCTTCTACACAATTTATAGTATAAAGCTTGTTAAAATAACATACTGCAAAGTTCTGAAAATGCACCATTCCAATTTCAAAGTTGTCTCTATATTCATAAAGCACATTTGTAACTGGATTTTTATCATAATGAAATGATGAGTTTTAGAAGCTAAAATAGACACTAACCAAGTATCATGTTTTATAGTATAGAACTATTTACATATAACATTCCCTCATGTGTAATTCCAGTACACAACATTATCAAAAATGAAAAAAGAAATCCTTCATGTAAACTGCCACATGAGAGATGTTATACCTGCTGAATATTGTGCTGTTTTTCAAGTGATTCTTTGATTCAGTGAAGTTTATCTTCATTCTTAGCATTCTATAGCATTTCAGATGAAATGTACATGTTTAGTTTAATGGTACGTAATATTATAGAACACATGTACACGATAAATTATTATAGCAAAGAAACACGTGAAGAAGCTGGCATCCTTCAGCTGAGTTTGTCATATCAATATGATATAATTTTTTCCATTCTTCAAGCTATATTTGATTAATGTAATTACACTAATATTTTACTGGTGATAAGTCTAATGAGTGGTGATTATTCAAAGAAAACCCAAATTGGTTTAATATGTACTGACAGATGGTTAGCAGGCAAAAATGACTCTGTGTATAAACTAGTTGTGTGTTCAGCATAATACTAGTGCATATCAATTCATCGTCAAAATATCAATTTTTAGATACTGAAATTTACATTAGCAATATTTTTGTCACTTTATAAATGAGATTTCATTTCATTGGCACAAACTTAATAAATGAACAATGTCTTCAGACTGTTGGGGCTAACTTTTTAAAATGGTTGTTAGAGAATTTAATTGGTGATATTGCCACAAGTGATTATTCTATCATGGTGTTTAATAATAATATTAAAAAGTTGAACAGTATCACACTTTTATTATTGGAAGCTAGGTTTTGTAATTTTGCATGAAATCAGTTCCACAATTTCTTATTTAATTTGTTTCTATGTACTTTTTTAAAGTTCAATAAATATTCTCATTTGTGAAATTAGATATTATTAAATGTGATCATGCTGTTTTACTGTGATTTTCTATTGCCATTGTTACTTCGGAAATTATATTGCTTTTTGCACAATTATCTGTTACTGAAGATTTATTTTTTCTAGGCTCTGCTGTTCACTTAAATATAAAATTCTTGCTTTCTAACAAAACATTTTAACATGTTGCTCCTGGTACAAATGAGAAAATATATACTAATCCTCATTCAGTGACAAATCTACCACTTCCACTGCTGTTGTATTTTATTACTAACAAGTAAAGATTTGTAATAGACTTGAACCATTTAAACGTATTATTGTGTATCAGGTGTAATAAAATATTGGTACTTCTGTATGGTGGATGTTTTACAAAAACCTGTCTGTGCAATGGAGATAAACCTCAGTTTTGTGCTAAAACCACATAATGGCTCAGATTGGAGTTTCCCTTCAGCAGAGAGCTGTGAGAACGTATGCAGTTTGTATTACTTTCTGGAACTTGTTTCTCCTCCTGTCACATGGTTTTATGGAATTGTACTCAGGGTTTATTTCACACCAGGGATATCCATTATGGCAATTTCACAACAACAACACAAGCTCCAGCTCTTCCAATATTGACAGGGACTTCCTAAAAGGAGGAAACACATTTTTATGCTTAGTTAACATCATGTAATCTATCACTCACAGATTCAAAGAAAAGCAGTTTGCTTTATCTAAAAAAGATGTTTTGCTAGTACATGTAAAATAATTAAATATATTTAAATAAATATGTGCAAAAAGGTTTTTTTTTTTCTGTAATCATGCAATATTTGTCACGAGCATAATTTTAATTAACCCCCTCCTGGTTTTAAGGTCATACAGGACTTTCCAGTTGTCAGAGAGCAGAGAACTCAGTATCTTACGCTCCAGAAATATGGAACATGCTAACTACAGGAGAATCTCAAACAACTATAAGTAATATCTGATAGTTTAGAAGTTATAAAGTTGAATAGGTCTTAATTAATCTGCCAATAGAGGCACTAGTGACAAATATTAGTCAAAACAATACTAAATCAATGTAAATTTCAGTATTTTGATCAGCATAAAATTCCACAGAATGGGATGAATCTACATGAAATTCAGTTTTTAGGCAGAAAGAGAGAATGGAAAGAATCAGTGGGTTCATTATAAATGAAAGTGTTTGTTTTGACCTTTCAATTCTACTTTCAGCATGCTTGATACATTAAACCAGGGGTTTTCAAACTTAGGGTCAGGACACAGTACTGGGTCACAGACCCTCAGGCACTGGGTTGTAGCACCCCGTGCTGACACCACCGGCATTGCTCAAAGATGTAATTGTTGGGTAGTGGGCATCAATGATTTTTTTCATCTGGGTCCCGAGAAAAAAAAATTGAAAACCATTGCATTAAACTAGGAGCAAATCGTTTTCATTGATTGCCTTTTTATTTGTTTACATTTTCAGATTTTGCATTTTCTTGTATGTTCCAAAATCTTGTAGATTATTACAACAATTGAGGATTGTGTATAAAGTTGCATAGCTAAAATACACAATATGTAGTGATGCAATACAGCTAAATGGCAAATTATTGCTGCAATCAAACATCTAAATAGTATGCTTAAGATGTTCTGCTAAGCAGACTGAAAATGGCTAAGGAGGGGGGGATTGGATTAATTAACATTCCATCAAATACATCAATAATAATCTTATATACAATAGAGTTTACAATGAAGCCACCAGCATCATAGGTATGGTAACAGCCCAGTGTTAAGGAAAGTTTGGAAAATTACTAAAGTTTAAAAAAACCTGTGAATTTGTTTGTCATGCATTACACAACATTTAAACATTGTTTAACACGATAAGGCTGAAAATTAAACAATCCTTTCTTTAACAATCACTTTATCTAGTCTGGGAACACAAATGCTAATATACATTAATGATATTGAATAGCATCACTACAAAGCAAACTTAAGGTTGTTCGAGTGTTTCAGTTGGGCCATCCCAAACATTAACATGCTTGGATTTCTTTTAAGGTTAACCTTATCTCTGAATTTCTTAGGTTCATAGATTTTTGGTTTTGAGATTATTTTATCTCCATAGTGTGTGTTACTGCAAGTTATTAAAGTATGCACTCAACCTTAACTCCATCTTAATATAGGTTTTGAGGGGAAATTAACTTGAGGTTGCCAGATATGAGACAGTACCAATAATTTTATACATAGACAAAATATTATCCTGATTTGTATGTCTCAATGTATAATACACAGTTACTATTTAGATTATTTAATATGATCATCTCTATTCTCTCTACAATAATTAATGTAGTGTCAAGTTTTTAATTTATGTGTATGTTACCTCTGTCCATTCATTATTTTGTGCATCATATGATTCCACAGTGTCCAGGTAAGTGTGTCCATCATAGCCTCCTATTGCATATAATCTGTCCCCAAGAGGACAGACCCCAACAGCATCACGAGGTACACTTAAAGGTGCCACCGTTGTCCAGGTGTCTGTTTTAGGATCATATCTAGAATATGTTTCGACAGTGATTAAAAAATAATTGGTCACAGGTAAAGTAATGATTATTGCATTTTTAAATTCTAAATAACTCAAATTAGATGAACTATAATACAGAAGAAAATGAACCAATCCATGGACAATTACAGTTACCAGCAGAGAGAAATAAATTGGTTTTAATATTTTATTTAGCCACTAGAGGACTCTTCAAGCACACACACACACAAAATCTATTCTCATTTTACAAGATATAGTCACAGTCTATCTATTCTCCTTTTTGGTTAGATACAGTTATGCCATGTAATGTGAACACCAATGAAGTGTGCAGCAATAATATTGTGACAGTAGCTTAATCCGATAAATTGCAGTAGATTTCAATGTATTTTTCTTCTCCTTTGCTTATAAAAGATGCATCCACTATTTCAACCTGAGTTAACCTTATCTTACCTTATATTTAATGTAAACTTCATTGCAGAAGTGAAACATCTCATATGTAGATAACACTTACTTTGATTATAATATTTACCTTGATAAAAGTCTGCAACTCAAAATCCATACAGTCAATTTAACATGAGTTTTCACTTTGCTACTGGCTATACAATGTCTTCAGGACACACTGGTATAAATCTCAATTTAATAGTTATTTCAGATTTACACAACTATAACAGAAAGCAGAATTTAACCATTCTGTTTGTCCACTCTACTGTTTTATATGTTCGCCAGTGTTTCCCTTGCCTTTTTCAAAGCATCACAGTGCATGGGAATCACAACAGTTCCCTCTGTACATACTGCTAATTAGGTGCTCAGATGAGTCATTGTTTAACAAGCATGACTATGTCTTTCCCCAGGGTATGAGTATACTTTTATCCCAGTTTATTGCATACTTAGATGGGGGAGGAGGGGCAGAGCAGAACAAACAATGCTATTGTTGTTAATAAAATGTTGACTTTTTCTAAAAGACTGTACTCATCTGTTAGTATTATCTCATATGGAACTACATTTCAATAAGGATCATTTAAAAATCTTTCTGTAAAAGGATAAATTAGAAAGCTTTTCTTGACTAAATGCATAGAAATCCAGCAACTATCTTGTTATATCTTGCTGCTATTCCTAATTAGCTCACGGCAGTGTGTTCAGAAATAAGGATAAAGTTTTGAAGGTTTGTGGGACTCAAAGGTGCATAGATCTTGTGTTGGGTGTCTGAATAGGGATGAAGCTTTGACAAACAGTAATTTAGGGAGGGAATTGCCAAATGCAATCAAGCTTAAATCATGTGCTTCTAAAACAGCTTTGTGCAAGGCCTCCATTAGCCATAATACATTATACAAGCAAACAAGAGATTCATTCACTCCCACAAACACTCATGCGATAAATAAATTTGTTAGTCTTTAGAAGTGCCACAGGACTCCTTGTTTGTTCTGCTGAGCTAGACTAACACAGCTACCCCTCTGAAATAATTCATTCAATTTACCTTTTAGAAGTAACACATCAATAGGGCTAAGAAACTTTACAGTATTCTGCTTCTGTTGAGTACAAAAACCCAAATATGCAAGTTCTGTTCATTTGTGTTTTATTTCAACCCCAATCTCCAAAAATCTATTTAAATTCAGCTATTGTTTTGGGCTTTGCTTACCGAATAAATGTAAAATTAAAATAACTCTAACTTTTTAATTATACAGCTAAATACATAAGGCAGGAAAAACCATGCAGCCATTGATTGCAATGTGAATGCAGAGTAGAGCACCTTCCCTGGATATACATTTCCTTACTTCTGCCAGGTAAATCAGACTCTTGACATTTTTTTTTTCCTAATTTTACTTTTGTAATATATTTTGCAAATGTAATCTTCTAATCTAAGAGATTTCTCTTATTACACTAAGTAAATTGTTTCCAGGGATTTGAAAGAAAGAAAGAAAAATCCTTACCTTTCCACACAATCAGAAAGTCTTGAACAGTGGTTGGAAGCAGGTGCATCATGCCCTCCCACTGCATATAAAAATCCGTTGTATGTTGCAACACCAACGCCGCCTCTTCTCTTAGACATTGCAGCACACATACTCCACTTGTTAGTGTGAGGATCAAAACATTCCATGGATTTTAAGCAGGAGCTGCCGTCCCGCCCACCAACAGCATATAATCTAACAATCCACATAAGGATAAACCAGTGCTGTAAACATGAATTCTGTCTTCATTCATTCATTTTAACAGAGATTTTATAGGCTTAGACTCACTTAAAATGCTTTAAAATAATCGCAGGCTGAAATGTAGAAGCTAGCTACTATGTAATAGGGTTCTTTTTCCACAGTATTTTTTTGAGAATATGACATTCGTCTCAAAGAAAAAGTATGCTACCATATTTTTTCATTTCTCAATATTAAGTGTTTTAAGTAGTACAGATAAGAAAAATAAGATTAAGAACCTTTTCTATGTATGAGCTATTCATTAAACATAAACTGAAGAGACAAAACAGGAAACAGGTAGTTTTAAAACTAATACTGGTTTCCTATAGATACTACAAATGTATGTTTTTGGATAGGTAACTTGTTAACAACTTCATTTAACAATGTTGTGTTTATTCTATTAATAATTAAAAGCCCCAATGAACTGAATTTTATATCAATCAAATTACTTGAAACATCATTCCCTGTATCTGAAAGTCCTCAAGGTAGATTTCAGCAAGGATCTGTTTATATCATCTCTTCTATTAAACATGTATATGAACCTACTGGAGGAAATAGTGATATAGTTTACACTGTTTTCCCATTAATATTGAGATGACATTTTCCTTTCAACAGTAACACAGCTACCCCTCTGGATATTATGTCTGTTTTTCTGGTGCCTGGCCAACATTAGGACCTGGATTCAAGAGGCCTGACTGAAGTTCAGTCCAGATAAAACACAATTAATGCTGACTGGTTGGGAGAAACAGAGAGAATATGGTGGGGATGGTTCTTGCCCCATGATTGAAGTATTTTTTTCAGTCTTTTGTCAATAATTTTTATAAATCCTGGAGCCATTCTGGATCTCCAACAGCTTCTTGGAGGTTTTTCCAGACAGCTGAAGTGGCTTGATGTGATTAGTGTGAAAATTTATTTTATATGTGAACATTCTCACAGTTATCCATGTTTCTTTCACTTCCAGATTAAACTGGTACAAAAACTACTTGTAAAGTACTCAGACATTATGGGCATTATAGGCAGCAGTGTATTTACTTAATTGCATGAGACATAGCGAAAATTGAATGTGTACTTGAATTCCTATTCACTTTTAGATGTAGTTCAAGTTGTTCACATTGATCTTTCAAACCATGGTATTTATCCTCTGCACCAGAGAAATCATCATCTAGCTTCATGAACACCACCATGAGAGGTGAAATCACCTGAGACATTCTCACTAGAGCCAAAAAATATTGGTTGAACCCAAACTTCTTAGTCTCAGCACCATGTTTTGGCTGAGAAGATATATGTCTGAATATATTCTATTCTTAATGTAAGAATATATACCCAGGTTCAGTGTGTTGGTCATGTTTTAAGAATAAATGTAAAATGTACCTCTGCATTTCCCTGAGGGAAAGACTAAATACCATTAAAAACTTGTCTTGTTTGTAGGTGTTCCTTGAGCAAAACACATTGTTTGTACTGAAACTCAATTACAATATTTTCTGGTGCGGTTGATAATTCATGGTCAAATATTCTAATTTCAGTACCGCTGCTTTAAAAAAAAATACAAAGAAAAAAGCCTTTAAAAGTCTAAATGGAAGCATTTCACCAAGTTGGAGTGCAGTACTGGGAACTAACTGAGTTATACTTGATCTCAACATATTCCCTGTTGTACAGTAGATTACCTCACAAAACTAACAGACATAATATAGACAACAGAGTCCTGTGGCACTTTTAAAGACTAACAGATTTATTTATCGCATGAGCTTTCGTGGGAGAAAGTCGTCTGACGAACTGGGATTTTCTCCCACGAAAGCTCATGCGATAAATAAATCTGTTAGTCTTTAAAAGTGCCACAGGACTCTGTTGTCTTTCTACAATAGACTAACACGGCTACCCCTTTGGAATTAGACATAATATAGGTCAGGTTGGAGACAGGCAGCCTCTTCAGGAGTGCTTCAGGGCTGAGCCAGCAGGAGGTTGGATTTCCTTTTCAACAAAGGGATTTCCTGCATGTCATTGTAGAAGACACTAAGAGGAGCTTCTGATAAAATTTATACTGAGGATGCCTACAAGATATTTCCTTTATGAGAAAATGGACTTGAATAGCTAGTTCTGCTTCTCTGAATGGTTTGAGTAAACATATGCATTAAACTCTTTTATTGTCTGAATGCAATATCCATCTAGAAAATTCATACCTGAAAGGTTAAGGTCATTTGACAGCTTCCTTCTGCCATTGCACGCAGTGGGTTATAATACACTTGAATTTGAAAGCTATATAAATGAATTAGGCAATATGGGACCAATAGATGTATAGGCCAGGGGAACTTTCCATCCATGCCCCACAAAACATCATACCTAGAGTTATCTCCAGAATCTAACCCCACTCTCCAAAATGGGCCATTTCCCCTGGTTTTCAGTTTCCTTCCTGCCTGAGGTCTATGGAATGTAGACTAAATTGACCTTATCCTATACCAATTTAGGAATTGCTTCACCAACCACTGAAATCCTGCAGCCCCCTATTAAATTGGAAAGTAGAAGAAAATAAAGTGTGGCTAACTACACAACACTGAGAGGAGGAGCAATTTTTCTTCCAAGGTACCTGGATAAAATATCTACTTCTGTGCAAAGTTCCTGGGGATCTGAAGTGTCTCTGGAGCATATATAGATCCATCTATTTATTTTAAGTTAACATCTAAAAGGCCCATGTATAATAAACTGCATGAAACTCAATTTATCTAGGTCTGATGGAGGAAAGGCTAAATAAACTCTGACAGGATTAAAATCTATAGCTCTGGGGAGATAAATTATTTCAAACCTGTTAATTAAAACTTTTCCATCCCCTTTCTCTAGTATTCAGTGTTTTTCCTCCCCCTTTGTTTCTTTTTTCTAATCTTGATTTTGCATTTGCTAGGGAAGGGGGTAATGGGGTTTAGGTTTACAGGAGTTATTTATCTTGTTTGTGGGCAAATATTACTTTTAGCTTGTGGCTCCTATTAGATATTGTACCAGCACTCTACTGCTGATTTTAAAAGTAAAATGTTAAATAAAATAAGTGAAAATGTTTCTTAAAAAGCTAATAGATCAAAAGACCCAAATCTAAGGCTATGTCTACACTAGCAAAGTTAAGTCGACTTTGTT
The DNA here is from genome assembly GCA_007922175.1 of Pelusios castaneus. Taxonomy (NCBI): domain Eukaryota; kingdom Metazoa; phylum Chordata; order Testudines; family Pelomedusidae; genus Pelusios; species Pelusios castaneus. The sequence goes on from ML685808.1 coordinate 8,616,445, forward strand.
AAGTTGACTTCACAAGGTTGACTTTAAGTCGACCTAAAGTCGACCTAAAGTCGACCTTAGTAAGTCGACCTAACAGAGTGGCAATACTTTAAGTCGACTTAAGTCAACCTTGTTAAGTCAACTTAATGGCTTTAAGTCGATTTAATAAGGCCGATTTAGCACTAATCCCCATCCACACTGTCTTTAAGTCGACTTAAGTCGACCTCAGAGGAGGTGTTATTAAGTCGACTTAAGCTCTTATTAAGTCGACTTAAGGAAGGGCTTAAGTCAACTTAATAAAAGCCCAGTGTGGACGCGGCTTTATTTAGGTTGACTTAAGCCTCCTTAAGTCGACCTAACTTGCCAGTGTAGACATACCCTAAGATTCTGAAATCTTTTAAGTATCATTTAAAATGACATGGCTATGAATAGCTAAAATGCCATAAAGATACAATTTACTTGTGTGGAAAATTGGAAAGGATATTTACCACAATAAATTGTTGTGGGTTTTTTTGAGGGAGGGTGTGTGGTCTGGGGTGATATGGCTTTCTGCTATTATACAGTCTCATAAGTTCTCTTTTGATAAAAAGTTATTATACATTGGAAGTAAATTGTGACATATATAGCTGAGCAAAAATAAAGTAAACAACCCCACCTGCACTCCCACTTCTTCAGCTTGTCTATTTACATACTTGCTATTTAATGCTGCAACCCCAACTGTGCT
>ML685808.1:8632686-8707469 GCA_007922175.1 Pelusios castaneus
AATCAAATGTTTCTTTCTCAGGTATTTATCAACTCTCAGTTTTGTCCCACTAATTAGGCCTATTACACTTAAGGATGGACTATGATGCATATTTCAAGTTAGGCATTGTGCAGGGCAGTCCTGTCAGTGGGAGCTCCATGGTGCCTTAGCAAGGCTCAATGTCTCTGGATCTCAGGGGTGCAAATGGAGTGCTCAGCCCCTGCATCACTCTGAGAGACTGCAGCATCCATAAACCTCAGCACTCAGATAGTTCCATTAAACTAACCCCTTCCCACCTTGCATCACCCCACTGAGTCTGCAGGATCCAATATAACATTCACGCTTACTCTGCATACTGTCATTTCAAAACTGTTGGATTCTTAATCTTACCATTGTGTACATATGCGCCACCCTCAAGAGTTCCACACAGCCTTGGGCATCTCCAAAGGATCGAATCCCTAAGCAGTTTGAAGGATGGAGCTGCTTCATGAGGAAGTTGCAACACACTTCAATGACTTGAGACAATTGAAGAAGACAAGCTGCAGCCAGCAAACTTTCTATAGTGTCTTCCTTTAACTCTAAAATACCTGTGTGGTTTAGATCAAGAAAATTAGGCATTAGTTGGTTTATCATTCATTTCCCTTGTACCCATGGCTATATCTGATGAGTCCAGCGGGTAACTAAGTAAATTTGAGCATGCTTTGCAGGAATGAAAGCAGAAGCAGCCGACGATGAGTCCTGCGTCATTCACATTGTCTTAACCTGATAAGTTGGATCCTGCTGGGCATACCACTATTGATAAGTGCAACAGCGGTGATTTCAGAACTCGGGAGCATAGCCTCTCCTGCCAATCAGACAATGCCAGGAGATGCCACTGAAATAGCAATGGGCGTCTTGGGGGGCTTATTCTATGTCTCTTTTGTTTTGTGGGTTATAGCAATGATTCAGCTTCATTGTGCTGGACATGGGAGGACACCCGAGGAACACCTAGGCCAACTGCCTGTGTTACTGTAATGATGAAAGTTGTGCTCCGGCTGGCCATATCAGATAAGATAATGCCCCAGGGTTTAAGACATCCGTTGCCAGGGACAACAGCACAAGCCCATGGAGTATATAACTAGGCCCGGGACAGGGTCAAGTCTCAGTCAGTACGCCAAATCCAGGAAAGCCGCAGAGGAGCTACCGAGGGCAGTCCGTACAGTGTTCACCAGGAAAGCCGCAGAGGAGCTACCGGGGGCGGGCTGCAACTTATCAGGAAAGCCTCAGAGGAGCTACCTGGGGCAGTCCATACAGTGTTCACCAGGAAAGCCGCAGAGGAACTACCTGGGGCAGGCTTCCACTTACCACGCACACACACAACAGGGGCCTTAGTCTCAGGTCTAGCCAAGCCACAGAGGAGCTAGCTAGTCGGGGCCCATCGGGCCGCAGTTGTAAGCAGGAAGGTGACTCGGGCCTACCTGCCACCCCTCGCCAGGGAACTTTGGGTCTGTCCACGCTTACACTGCGGAACCCACTGCGACAATAAACGCACCAGCTCAGCCTTCTCCTGCTTAACGTGTGACCTCCGTGACCGCTGCGTTGCCTTACCATCTTCAGAAACCACATCTGCACTTCAAGCAATGGGTGTGATTCCTGGCTCCTGTGCACATACTCATTCTAGTTCTCATCTAGCTAGTACACTAAAAATAGTGTTGCCATGGTAGCCTGGGCAGCAGCACGGCTAACCACACCAAATACATACACAGAGAGTTCAGGAGGGCTTGTACTTGGGCCAGCTAGGCTGTGCCTCCACTACCGCTGCCTGTGACCCTGGAAATACTAGTATTTTTAGTGTGCTAGCATAAATATATGTGAGCAGGCTGGGAATCAAAGCCAAAGCTTGTAGTATAGATGTAACATATATGTCTATTTGCATTTTTTCCCCTAAGTATTTCCTCATTGTGAAATCTGGGCAAATCTTAAGCTTGAATCACCATCCCTTCATAGCGATTGTTCTAGTCTAGGCTGCAACTGAGCCAGCTGTCATCCTACACCCATTCTGTGTATATTTGTGAGCAACTGGATTTATCTAATTGTTGGCCCCCTCCCCAATCTACTTCTGATAAACGATTCCATGCTAATTCTGAGCCAAGGTACAAAAAATTTGTTGAATCAGTCTGAGGTTAAGTCAGAACTGCCAACCAGGATATAAAGTGTATCTATGTAAAGAGGAAACAAGGTGTTGGGACGGAGGAGGACCTATAGGGAAAATCTAGAAAGAGCCAGTTTGGGAAGAAAACTTAAGCTGAGATTCATGTTACCTTGCTGGAGTTAACCATTAACCAAACCCCAGAAAATGGGTAATTTTGGACTATATAAGGAGTGGACAGACTCTGTTTAATGCAAAATAGTATTGAAGGGGACAACTAATATTAACAACATGGAATGTTGATTTCATTCTTATATATTCTGACTGCAGATTAATTTAAATTCTGATGTTAAATATGAATGAACTTTTTTTCTATATCTTTCACCACTTTTGAAAAGTTGGAATAAATTTAATTAATCACATTTCTTTTAATTTTACCAACAAAATATGTTAAACTTTAATAAAATAATTGCATTCATCCATTTCCTTGATTCATGCTTATGAATTTTGTTCCATAATATTACTGATGTGAGGTTTATTTCAACAGATAAGTAGAATATTTGTATATAATCTGTGTTGCAGGTTGCACTTCTGCCTTTTGGCAATGATCTCTTTACATAACACCTGTATTTCGAAAGGTTCTAAGAGAAAAAAACTATAAACAGTCTGGTTTATTTACCATGTTAATATATGAATAATACAGTAAATGAAATGGATATTTGGAAAATATTTTAAATATTTTTTTACTACTTTTACTTTTTATAATGTCTAATTTTACTTTTATTTGTCATGAAATAATTTTTTACTCTCTCTAAATTGATTCTTGGAATGGTTGGAGCCATTCAACAAACTAGCAATTAGGTATGAGTCACAGTGTTTTATTTTTCATCTGTCCCATTCTACGGGCTGATGTTATAGAAAGTTGTCTTATTCAAAGCAAACCAATGAGAAAGTGCATGTATGAGAGAGATGAAGACTGGAATGAATGGTGGCTCAGTGGGAGGTAGTTTTATCTCCATACCATAGACTATGCAAGGATGTTGTTCTGATAATCTGCTCTGGCTATTACATTCTGGAAGACTGTTTTTTTCCATTCTCAGGATTCAAGCATGGGAGAAGAATCTCCTTTAGCATCTATGGCAGAATGATCTTTTATATGGATGGAATAACCTGCCTAAGAGCTAGTATGTACAGCTCTTCAGTGCTTGTATAACTTTTGAATGCTATGGATATTTTTAATTGGATTTTATACTAGAATAACAGAAATCTGGCCTATACATATTTTCTCCATAGATTGCAGAGCAGCGGTAAAATGGCAACTCACACTTCTCTGGTTTTGCCTTTTTTGGTTATTGACTAAGGTTTCAGAATCAAATTAATAATACATGTAAACATTGGGGAACAGCGTACTGATAAGGGGGAGAGAAGAATAGAAAAATGGAATATTTTGTTACTAAGATAAAATATCTTAAAACATTTTTCAAATAATCATAAGTTGCTCATTTTTCATTTTTGTGACTTGTTCATGCCTTTCAGGAATACTTCGTACCCCCCCTTGCTCTGTTGGTTCTGCTCCAAGGATGGGCCTGTGCCATCCACCCTGAAGGAGATGAATTGCTGAAGTTCTATCTGACCATTTCTACAACCATCCAAAGCAGGAATGTCCTCAGCACACTCCTCCAATATAACCTCACAAGCGAAGCAACAGGAAGAATCTGACCTTTAATAATTTAAATTACTATTATTCTTTGTATTTAAATTAAAAATAGAACTATGTATGAGTAATAGACTATTTTGACTAACAGTATATCTGTTAGAATGAGCCATTTCCAGTGTTGATATAGTTTGTTGTTCCCGGGATATTAGAGAGAGAAGTTAGGTGTGGTAGTATCTTTTACTTAACCAACTTCTGATAGTGAAAGAGACTAATTTTCAAGCTACGCAGGGCTCTTCTTCAGATATGGATATTTTCCCCAGACCTGAAGAAGAGCTCTATGTAACTCAAAAGCTTCTCTTTTTCACCAACAGAGGTTGGGCCACTAAAAGAAATAAGTTCCAAAGGGGTAGCCATGTTAGTCTAGGTCAGCAAAACAAACAAGGAGTCCTTTGAAGCATCTGACGAGTGGGATTTTCTCCCATGAAAGGTCTTGTGATAAATAAATTTGTTAGTCTTTAAAAGTGCCACAGGACTCCTTAAAAGAAATGAGCTACTTGGCATCTATGCTGTGGAGTGTGAAGGAATTATCTGTTTATATATCTTAGATACACCCAGGTTTGCCTGTTTAATATTATTCTGCCTGATTGCATAGAGATAAATCAAAGGAGGCTTGGGGGTGCGGAGGAGAGAAGCAGTTAAAAAAAAAACAGCAGCAAAGTAGAGGTACAGTCTAACCTAGGATAAAAGGGGATTCTGAAACATTAAAGATGCTGGCATAGGTGAGAAGAAGGACTAAGTCAGTTGACAGAAGCTGTCCAGATGAAGATATGGATGCAGATCTATGGAAGGAGGGAAAGAATGCAGCAAGGCAGTCTGCTTCTCCCATCTGTAATAGAGATAACTGGGCTGAATGTAACTTACAAAAGCTTGCAAGGAAAGATTTAGGTATAGGTAAGAAGTAGTATGCACACAGGCCCTGATGGTTTTGACCTTTGTGTCTGATTGCTTTGTACCTTTGGATGGGTGGATGAATGAATGAATAATGAATAATGCTTTGCTTTGAAGAAGCTGTCATTTTAATCAAGTGCTGGTCACAGGTCCCTATAGGAAAAGGGCTTATAGGTATCAAACACTATTGTATTAATATGGCTGGGAAACAAGAAATATGGCTGGGAAACAAGAGTGCTGCCACCCAGAGGTCCAGTCCCAGAGGGGTTGAACCATGAGATTCCACCCTGCAAAGAGATGAATGAAGCCAGAACATTTGTGTCCTTTAAGTCCCCCCCTCCCCCCAACCAGGTAAACGTATCTAAAACACAGTTTACTCTGTAACTATGAAGTATTCCTATTTTTCTTCACAATAAGATCTGTGGTTATTTTTATTTTGTTAATCAGTATATCTCACAAATATATTTTCCTGTATTGGTGTATGTATCTAAATAGTAATATAAAAGGGATGAGGTGAAAAATGCTTGCACACTGGACCGTGTTCCCCCTTTCTTGTCAGAATCAGAGAATGTATTACCAATTACCTGTATAGGCATAGTGCACCAAAGCTTTCAGTGCATCTGGGTCCACTCCTTCCATCTTGATCTCCTCTTGTTTTGCTTCTCTCACATCATTAGTAAACATTGCAGCAAAATAATCAGACACGGCACTAAGAACCAATCTTGAAATAGAAACGTGTTAGAGGAATCTAAATTAGTTAATAATCTCAATAGGAAGCAAGTATTGTCTATTACTATCCAATTCATTCGTGTATGTAATAGAAACATAAATTCTGCTAAAACTTTATCCTTACAATAGTGAGTAGTGGAGTTAAAAGGGTAATTAAGTAATCCAATTTTCTTTTAGAGGGTGTGTTTGTGTTGTTTGCTTCACTCGTTTCCCTAAAGCTTGACTGTTTAAAAATAAGAAACTGGTTCATACTTGAATTTATTTCTGTTTACAATAGTGAATTTGAAATTGTGATTATATAATTTAACTGTCTTCAGCTGATGTGCTAATTCTTGTAATCATTCATTCATAACAAATCAGGGACAAGATGAGAACTCACATTATCTAAGCTCTTGGAATTGTGAGTCTATAAAGACTTGTAACAATAAGAAAAATTCCACCTGTGAGCTGGAATTTTGTGATTTCCAGCAACGAGAAGAACATCACATAGCTGCTTCTGCTGGAGATAGTTCTCCATCTTGCGGAATGTCTGCTCTGCATGATTTGTAGATTGAAAGTATTCATCTGAGCCATTGCTGTTCATTCCACCGGGTGAACAACTAGCTACTGGTAACCTATTGAAGAAAGAGAAATGAGTTTACTGTAGCATTATCAACCTGAGTGTTCTTTTTGTTTCATCTTTAATTGGGCAGTGGAAATTGCAGTATAACAAAAAGTCTTGAAATATATTGATCTGGTAAGAGTGGATTTAGTTTGTCATTTTCCATACGTTTCTTTTTATTATACTTCATACTTTTTGTAAACTAATATTTTAAAACATATTGTAACTATTATAATGTAATAAATATAATCTAAATGAGAAAAACAAAATAAAAGAAGGGGATCACCTCTGACAAATATAAATAAATATATTACACTATTTTAGTAAGTTTTGTGAAGGCATGTAGAGAGGGTTCTAGATTTGAGTAAAACAGATTGATTCAGTGGTAAGGATTTTTTTTCTCCTGATACTACTGTCTTCTCATTTACTCAGCTGATTTTATTAAATCATACAGTAAATATAATTCTGGTGGGTATTTCCAATTATTTTACATTGATTTTGCTGAGCAGATGTATGTTTTAGGCAAGTGGCATAAGTACGTTTATTAATATGAATCCTATACTCATAGTTAAAACACTTGATTTTAGACATATTGCCTATGGGCCTGATCCTGTAAAGACAATTAAGGTTCAGCAATTTCTACCACAATCAGTTCCATGGGAGCAGTTGGAGAACTATTCATGATAGTGAGTGTTTACATGGGTAGGCCCTATAAAGATAGAAGTGTCATGGTCTAAAAGATTCATGGCAAATCCCAGCCTTCAATACAAAAATAACCAATTACATTGCACTCATAAAAACACTGGAATTTGACCGTCAAATATGTGATAATTCATATAATTTAATCAGAAAGCATAACAGTACTTGTCTAATCTGGTGGCCAACTCTGTGGGCTTTAATAGTTTGATATTCATATTAGTTTCCCCAGGTCCTTTCATCACCTGTCCAAATGATTTCTTGTTTTTATTTTTTGTTAACTTTTAATGAATGTTTACTTTTTCCTAACTCTTCTTTAGTTGAGATGAACCATTTTTGACCATTTATTATACTGATGAAATCAAGTTTGCTATATTTTTTTCTGCTGTTTGGTACATTTAAAAGGGAAAATTATCTTTACAGTTACATTTGGATTTAAGTAAGCCTGCCTGACACTGTTAAGAGGCAGTATCAAACCTTAGTTCTTTTGAGTTCATGCATTGTGCATGTGAAAACCCAGGTGAAAGAACCAAGCAACTTTTATGATGTTTATCATCTGTCAGCAACATGTTTTGATTCTAAAAAAAGAAATCCCATGAACAAAATAAAACCCACCACCATAAACCTTTCATTTGAAAAAAAATTCTCACTTTCACTGTTTTTGAAGGTTGTCTTCGTAATGTAACACTTTGGTTCTGTAGGGTTGCTGCCATTGTGTGTGTGCTTCAGGCCAGACCTCCAGTAGACTTGGTCTGCAAATATAGTTCTGACAGCATACTTCCTAGTGTAAAAACATTTCTATACTGGCAAGAATTCTGTTGCTGGTAAAGCAGTTCTCGGAGTGAGACTAGCTACACTGACAAAAGTGGTTTTATACTAGTTTATTAGTGCTTTTGCCTGTATAGAAATACTATCCAAAATTACACCACTTACTGACATTACTATATACCAGCAAAGTTTTCTAGTGTGTACCTTACCACTTTGTATTCCTAAGATGTGTTTGTGTTCTGGCATTATGTCCACAATGTGTAAGACCTATTCTCTTAGGTCAAATCTACACTTATAACAACAGCAGGACTTCTGTGGTCATGCTGCTGTTGTGCTTTAATGAAGACGCTGTAAGCCAATGGGAGAAGATCTTGTGCCAACTTAGCACTGTCTACAGGGGGGCGGGTGGGTTGGTATAACTATGTTGCTCAAGGGTATGGAGTTTTTACACCCCAAGCAACATAATTATATGATATAGATCTATAGTATAAACCAGTCATTAGAGAAAGTGTTAACTTCAAAGTCTAGTTGAGACCATTAACTTTGCACCTAATTCAACTTCTGTTGAAGTGAATGGCAAGCTTTCCATTGACTTAAAAGAGAATTGAAACAGGCCCTTAAATAACAACAAAACAAATATTCTACTGGAATGAGACAGCAACGTTTCCATATTTTAGCACTTTTTTTCCTCCCAAACAACAGAATGAACTCTTTTCTTATTCTTAAAAATGAGATATTCTTCTCACATTAAACAGTTTGGAATGAGGTTTAGATTTTTTCCTGCCCATTCATATCATCTTTGGAATTTCTTAATTTTATTTCTCATTTTTCCTCCTTTATAACAACTTCAATTATTCAGTTTGTCATGTGCAATGAAACAGGATACTATGTTTCTGATTCTGCTTGTTAACCATACAACATGTGCAAGCCATTATTACATGGAAGAAATAAGTTGAGGTAATAAGAAATTCCAGAAGCTTTCACATAGTTCTTGTTGCTAAGAAACTTCTTCTGTTATGCCTGTGTCCAGAATGTCTGAATCCTTCACAGTCTATCTATCCTAGAGTACAGACCAATTTTAGTGATACCACGGATGAAAATAGAATAATTTTATCATATACATAAAGGTTTGCATATATTTTGGTAGATGTTTGGCGATTATGGAAGTTACTAGTTGTTTACTGGTTAAGGGATTGAATATATTCCTAATTATTCCAGCCAAGGTTTCCCTATGGTTATTTATTTATTTATTTTATAACACAAAATTACAAAGTGCCAGTGCTGTAAGCAGTTCAGACGTATCAGATATCAAACCTGCGCAGTCACAGTCTTGATACTTGGGTACCCCATGCCAGATCCAGAATACTGAGCACAGAGAATTCATCACATATGATACATGTCATGTGTAACTTCGCAATGCATTGTGGATGCCTCTTGACTTTCACTGAAGCATGTAGCTATATGTACCCTACATACCATAACCAGTGTAGACAAGGCCTGAGTAATTCTCTTCTCATCTGGCTTAAAACATCAACATTTTACTTTGCTTGGCTATGATTAGGGGGAAATATTTCTGACTGAATTTGCCAGTATAGACAGAAGTGTTTCAGGTGAGGAGCACCACGATTATTGTGTCCAAAGGAGGACAATAGCAAGGAAGCAAATGAGTTTGCACCCTCAATTGCTCAGCCACTGAGCACCTGTCAGACACCAGTTTTTAAATAAACTTGCAAACAAATATTTCGTTTTTCTGCCAGATACGCTGAAATCATGATAAAAACATGTAGATATGCTGTTTTGGTCATCTTTAAACTTTTTTTTAAAAGTATTAGTTATAGCCTCTTGTGCTTCAATGATCTGACCACACGGGGACACAGTACAGTAAAATAACATGTCAGCGAAAGAATCCATCCTGGATAATAGGGTGACATTAATCCCCCACTGACCATCGGAAGAGAAAAGAGGCTACAGACAGAGTTGGCTAGTGGTTTTGCAAATTTAGCTTGTGCTAAAGTGGCTTGAGTCTCATTCCCTCTCCCTGAAAAATATCAAGCCCTACTCCCGTGTGGCACTTTTACATTATTATTCTTACATTTTACTTTTACATTATTATGACCGCTGTTACTGAATAAAGAACACTTTTGCTTTAACTAGAAGTAGTGATTCAAATACCTTAATTGGTATTTAAGTTAAGTGTGATAAGTTCTTTTTTTAAACCCTTGTGTCTTTAATGTTTTAGCACTTGAGAATGCACATACAGTAATATTTTTCCACTGAATAAATTTCTACTAAAACATTCTATTAACTGTTATGCTAACCAAATAGTAATGGTGCTGAAGGAATTTAGAAGTGTTTTCCATTTTAACCAATTGTTTTATCCATTTACCTAAACAGTAATATAGGTATCCTGTCAAATAATCACGTGAACACAAAGGTTTTTAAAGCATTACAATAAGATATCTTCCCTTCAATCTTTGAAATTACAACATGATCTCAGAAATTCATCATGTGTATTGTTTCTGGCCAAAGGAAAAATTAGTAGTGTTATATATATTCAAATTATATAATACATATATAAATGAAATCAGTAGGCTTCATAAATTTTAGATATGGGTCACAAAATGTTATGGGGCTATAGATTATTTAATTTTGTTAGAAAATGTATTTCAACATAGCATATCTTTAAGAACTAGTGCCGAATAACCTGGAAAATTTTGTAAATGTTCTGCAGTAACCCATTGTGTTGAGGAACTTATAGTGCACACAGGTGCACACAGACAAGTGCAAAATATAAATGAGAGAGTAGATTCTTGTCTATACTGAGAAAACTGCATCGAACCTTATGGATCGACACAACGAGATCGTTTGAACGGGCAGTATAGACCCACTCATTTGATTCCAGAAGTTACTCCACCCACCCAAGTGTAGTAACACTGCATCAACGGAAGAGCCCTGCCAGTCGACGTAGCCCTGTCAAGACAGCGCAGTAAGTAGAAGTAAGTAAATCGATCTAAATCTGTGGCACACAGTATAGACTAGGCCTAGGTTACTGAGGCTTGAGAGGGTGGCTGCTGCTATGTATGTTCTCTTAGGAAAATGCAGAGGAATTTTTTTATTTTTCCTTTTTCTCTTTTTAAAGTTGGTAGGGAAAATATTCCTTTCTTTTAGATGGTTCATGAGCTTAAGCTAGCTGTATACCATGAAGTTTTGTTGGCATAGTTATGTTGGTTGGAGGAGTGAGAAGGCTACACCCCTTAGCCAATACTGACAAAACACCCATAAGAATACTGCTGTCAGCATAGTTAATGCGGTTGTGCCAACAGAAAACCTCCTTCCATTGTCATAAACTCCATCTGCATAATAGACACTGCTGGAATGCTAGCGCTATACCAGCAAAGCATTTGTAGCATAGACATGACCTTGTTGACTGCCATTCTATATAGATTTCTGAAATTCTGCCATTTAATGTTTTGTTGTGCTATTCTTCAAGACATTTGGGTAAACTTTGGTAAATCTAGTTTTACTCAATTCTACTTACACTGGAAGATGACAACAATTGAAAAGAAGTGAAACATAGGCATGATTATACAAAATATTTTAATTGAAAAAACAGGCAAATGGAGAAAGGTGTAGGCATGAGGAAAATAATATCAAAACTGTTTGAATTCCCCTCCCCCCATTATCTGGGATTGTTTTGTAATTATATAGTAGAGAGTTAAACTGTTTCATAATTTCACATTTACTTGGTTTGGGAATTGGATGCTGTAAAGGGTGTGTTTGTTTTCTGCAGCAATCCAGGACTGTCTAGCAGCTTGTGTGACAATTTGCTTTTATAAATGGGTATGCCACCTCTTTATGGCTATGTCTACACTTGCACTTCTAAGTTGACTTTAAGTCGACTTAGTATGTCTACATTTAAAATTAAAGTCGACTTAAAGAGGAACTTACAAAGTCGACTTAGAGCGTCCACACTGGATGCTCTAGGTCAACTTTGTGGGGCTAGGGGGACCTTGGGCAGGTCCACAGTGCTGGGGGGGGCACCCCTTGTGTGCAATGGGGCAAAGGGGGACAGGGACCGTGGCAGGGCAGAGCCCTGTGTGTGATGCTGTCTGGATTTAGGGAAGCATTTATGATATTATTTTCAATGGATATCTCATAAATGCTATAATCCATAGGAGCTATGTCATGTTTGGTATCAATAGAAAGGTAGTAATTTGCTGGGAATGATTCTATAGTTTATGTCTAGGAATTCTATTTCAATTAGAAGTTAGGAATATGGGGTTCTATCTATACTTTAACTTATGTTATTTTATTGAAATGGCTGAGAGAGGCGGGTGTGTCAAACCATTGTGTCCTTAATGTTTAGGAATTTTCCAGCTACAATGGGCCCAGGGAGTAAACTGATGAGCCATTAAGGACACAATGTTTGTATTCCTTATGTCCTTAATGGCTCATCAGGTCATGCCTCATGCCAGGCTCTCCCTGTGCTCCCCTCCCCCCTGGCAGGGAGGGCATTGGTGTAGTCCTGGGGTAGCCCTAAGTAGACTTAGGGCTACCCCAGGACTACATTGGCTTAATTCAATTTTAAAAAGTCGAATTAAGCCTTATGTCAAGTAGAAAGGTGGTTTAATAAAGTTGACTTAATTTTCATTAAGTCAACTTTATTTTCCTTAAGTCGACTTAAGCAAGCTGCTTAAGTTGACTTAAGCAAAGTATAGTGTAGACTCAGGGCAAATTAAGTCGACTTAAGCCAAGCTTAAGTCGACTTAATTTACCAGTGTAGACGCAGCCTATGTGCCTTTCCCTGATTTTGCATTCTTATACATCTGTGTATTTAATATACAGTAAAAACTGCCTACTCATTTTTCCAAAATATCGTTAGCAGACATTCATGTGTATGAATGTGAATGTCCACTCACCGTTTTATCTGGTGGTTTTGTGAGTGTACATGCATGTATGTCTCCAGTATACAGTGTAGACTGCAGAGCTGCATAAGTGCTTTTAAAAACATATTGAAAAGCCCAGTTTCTGAAGAATTTATGGCTAAATCACCGAATCTCCACAGGCTAGGGCTCCTCTGGATTTGTACTTACACCACACAGTGCAAAGAACAAAAACCTCTGTGAAAATCTCCTTCTGGAATCTTGATTAAACCATTAAGACCAACAAACTTCAGAAGTGGCCAGTGATTGTTTCCACTTTGAATAGCCTGTGGATCTGCAGATAAAAGTGCAACCATTACTCCTTGTGCTGTGATCCTTTTCAGTTCTCACAAATTACCATAACAAGCATCGATTGAGGTAGTCAACAATAAGATGCAAGACAACAGAGTCTTGTGGCACTTTTAAAGACTAACAGATTTATTAATCGCATGAGCTTTCGTGGGAGAAAATCCCACTTCGTCAGACGCTCCACGAAAGCTCATGCGATTAATAAATCTGTTAGTCTTTAAAGGTGCCACAAGACTCTGTTGTCTTTCTACAATAGACTAACACGGCTACCCCTTTGGAATAAGATGCAAGACTGCCAAGTAAGTGTCTTAAACATGCTTATATCAAAACCATATCATAATGAGAATTCAATGAGTTCCAACCTTGCATCTTCTAACATTCTACTTGTTATTAATAATCACATTTATGCTTTGGTTCTCCTTTGACTTTTCAGAATTACATGCTGCTTTTGTGATCTGTTAAACTTTCTGCCCATAAAAATGAGTTGCTCTTCTCCTAAGGTAACTGATAAAGAGGAAGCAGGGGAAAATGAGAGAATTACACAAATATCCTGCTTCAGGAATCAAAATACAGGTAATTCAGAAGGGAGGTGGGATCTGCAAAACGTTTGAGAAAATAAAAGATGTTGAATTTGGGGCAGGAACCATATTACCTTTGTGTTTGTACAGCACCCACTACGCTGTGGGCCACCTTAATTCATGCTGAGTAGTATTGTACTCCTTGTAGAGTCCCATTGAAACTAATGCCACGAATTGATGAGTAATATACAATACACCATGAACAAGAGTGTCGGAATCTATCCCTATGGGTGCTACTGGAAACAACCAAAAAATAAGAGCTGATGGTCCAGTGTAACGTGCAGATTTGGGGAAACAGAAGCCTCCATCTCAGCTCAATAATAGCGAATGGTTACCTTATCTAATGTGCTGCCACAGATTTACCCGTATACTCCTACTTTACTGAGAGAGAGATTAAATATTTTATACCTTTCTCATAATATGTTTGTAATAAACAAAATAAGAAATTAAACAGTCCAGTAGAGTGATGGGAGAGAGGCATTCAATGTCATGCTTAAGAGATTAAAAAATAGCTCATTGAAAAATATTCTGTGCTCCCCCATTCCTTTGCCTTTTAAACCATATCAGTGACACATTCAGCTTTCTTCTGTCTTCTTTATCTCATTCGTAATTAAGCTTGTCTTGCTTTTCAATCATCTTTACAGTACATCACATTAAACCAACGTAGCTACATTTTAGGATTTATTATTCACCATCCATGTGGCATACACATGTTATTTTGCTAATGGCACGTAGCTCTGCGTGTTCCTCTGCCATTGCTTGTGCTTCATTCTTCAGATAGACATGTCACATTCAACTTCACCTCCAAATTCTAACTTTAAATTTCATTATAGTGTGTGCTCATCATTTATTCTTTTTTTAGGTATTTGAACTAGCATCCATGAAGGACTTCTAGAAGAAATTGCTCTAAAAATTGAAATGACATTATCAGTGAAGAAAATCATTAAAATGATTAATTAGAAAGCTACTGTGTAGTAGTATCTCCAAAAGCATGCTCCATATTTGGCTAACAAACAGCTGAGGATGGAATTGCTTTATGAGGGAAAAAATGATCTGTAAGTTAGAAACCAAGATTTTGTATTCTTGTCATCTGCCTTGTGCAAATACTTTTTTCATACAATAGTATGGGTTTTTACTGATTGGCTATCAGTTCAGTGTCACTTGCATTTGTATAATGTTATAGGGAATAAAGCAAATAGTCTGTGTATTGTAGATGGTTTATCATCATTATTATCAGCTGTTTTTATCTCTAGTCCTAGAGGATACCTCACCATGTTTTGTTTTTCCCCTCTTCTCCCAATACAGAAAGAACATCATTTAGTAGTAGATGGCTATATAATTTGTAATTTAACATTGACTGTCTTTACAATGACAATCTGTTTAAATAAAAGAGAATGCTTCAACAGATAAACATTTCTGTGAGCAAATCATCAGCTGACATGTTATCATTATTTCAGTGGGTGAGTTAAATTGCTTTACCAATGCATCTAGAAATGTAGCTATGCAAGCTAACAGCAAACTGCACTATGTGGTGAATTGAAATATGAGCTGTTAAACACTTATAGATTGGATACAAGCATTAAATATTCCATGTTACAACTAACATTACTATATAAAAATTTAAGTAGCAGTGAATTTAGATTGCTCCTTGATGTCTCTTTCAACTGCAGAGGATCTCAGTTTTTCCACATACATATATCATAGTATCTCCCTGAGATACTAATCATTGGAACCAGTGTGACAGGGATGATGATAAAACCCTGACCCAGATCAGGTGTTTGGGTTTAGGAAATGAAGGTCAATGTTCTAGCATCCATCTTGTGCTTCAAATTTATTATCATTCTTATTATAATTCTAATTGAACACTGTGAGTTCAGTTCCGTAACTACATCAAGAACAGCCTTACAGACTTCAGTTAGCTCTTGCACTACTGTAATTACATTGAGTTGGTGAGTCTAGGACAGTTTTATTCAGAAAATCACATTGGAGAAGCAGATTTTATCAATATTTACATCATTTCATTAATTATTTGCATTACCATAACACCTAAGAGCCCTAGTTATGGACCAGAAAACCACTGTGCTAGGTGCTGTGTACACACAGAACAAAAATGATACCTGCTCCAAAAAGCTTACAATGTAAGTATAAGAAAGGAGACAATATTTGGATATAGAAAGATAGAATATGGAGGACAAATAAATGATGATGAGACCATATTGGTCAGCAGGATAGGCTGTGGTAACAGTATACCAGCATTAACTATGCTGACAGCAGGTGTCAAAAAACAGGCTGAGATTTTAGTTTGGGCAGAAAGACAAAGGTGAGAAACAGAGTAGATCTGTGAGTCATCAACATAAATGTGTGTGTTTGGGGATGAGATTACCCAGAGATAAAGGGTAGCAGAAGAAGAGATGTGGACCAAGGAGAGAGCCCTATGCAACATCCACAGAAAGTTGCAATGGTTGGGGAAGAGAACAGGGAGATGAAAAGCATTCACCACAAATATCTAGAATGAGCACCTAGGGAGATAAGAGGACAGCCAGGAGAAGACTAGTGTCAGGGGAGCCCAGGGAGGAGGAGATTTCTAGAGGAGGAGAATGGATGAGTCTTGATGTCAGCTAACGGATCAAGGAGACTGAGGATGGAATACCAGTTTTGAGATTTTGCTATGAAGAAGTCATTAGAGACTTTGGCGAAAGCGGTTTTAGTGAAATGCAATGGGAGGAAGCTGGATTAGAGAAGGTCTAGGGTGGAAATGGAGAACTCCAGGCAGCAATTGTAAACATCTTATTCATTGATCTTAGAGATGTAATAAAAGAAAGGAGATGGGGCAGTAGTTGGGAAAGCAAATGGTGAGTTTTAGCCTCTTCCAGCTTAAAGCTGAGGGGAAAGAGCCAGAAGAGAATGAGAGGTTAAGAAGAAAAGCAAGAGAGTGGATGAAAGCTAGTGAGGAGCAGAACAGGAGGTGTGGCAAGGTTACTCAGGCAGTGAAGGGGATAGAGGAGGAGAAAAATGAGAAACTTCTGTGTCTGTGACAGTGGAGGAGCAGGGAGAATGTTATAGAGGGGAAAACTAAGGAAAGGGGAAGGGGATGTTGTATTTTGTCAAATTTCTCTTGGAAAAAATCAGGAAGGGTATGTCTACACTTGCAATTTAGGTCAATTTAAGGACCCTTAAATTGACCTAAATTACTCCATGTCTACACTTGTCTTTCATTAAGTTGACTTAAGAAATTCCTTAAGTCAACTTAATAACAACCGCCCATTAGGTCGACTTAAGCCTTAAATCAACACCTTAAGTCGACTTAAAGACAGTGTGGATGGGGATTAACCCTTAAATCAACTTTGTTAAATTGACTTAAAGTTGACCTTATTAAGTCGACTTAACAAAGTCGGCTTAACTTTTTCTAGTGTAGACATACCCGAAGATCTTGTGCGTACAGAGAAGTGGTTGCAGGAGTGGGGGAGTGTATGAGGAGTAAGTCAAAGGTGATGAAATGGCAGCTGGGATTGTAGCATGGAATTCAGTTAAATTGAAGAAATGCTAGGAAGGCAGAACCAAAGGAGGAAAGAATTAATTTGTAGCGGAGAAAGTAATTCTGGTCATGAGATTTCTGCCAGTTATACTTTGCAGTGTGAGAGTAAATGTGGAGTGTTTTGGGGGAGGGGTGGTGAACCAGGGCTAGGGATGAATGTTGAATTATTAACCAAGCCAGCAAAATCAATTTGAGTTGGATATTTGTCTGTGTTTGAGGTTATTACTTTTCCCCTGTTTCTTTGTTCTGACAGAATATAGTGTTTTTTGTTTTGTTTTGGTTAGGTTTTTAGCTTAATTTTAAAGTTGCTTTTTATTTTATCGACAAACAGAATAACAAGGTCAATAATGTGAGCAAACTTACAAAAAAATTAAGAATGTCTCTTTGCATTAATAATGTGGTAACATGCCTGCTGGTTATATAGATGGCACATCTGTGTTCAGATCTTTCATACATTATACCAAATGCCTATTTTACACAGAGGAACTGGAGAAGAAATGCTACAAATATATTGTTAGCAGGGAGTTACATTGTGGGAAATCTCTGCAGTTTTGGCATCTCATCCTGTCTGCACCTGTCAGCTTTACACACCAGCTGACCACTTCCTTTTTCTAATGATGATGAACATTACCGTTGTTAAGTGGTGTATCTCTGTCTGGTATAATAAGAGAAGCATGGATTAAATGTAATGTGTTTAGTCTGGAAAATATTTTGGTTATGTTATCATCCATTGCCTGTTGTGATCATGTCCTGTCTATTATGAGGTGGCATTTACTGTGTTAATTCTGCCTGCATTGTTTCCCTTGCACATCAGTTTGTGTGCATATAGGAACCAAATCCTTGGTTATATTTATGAAGAACCAGTTTTAAGACAACTCAGTGTGGGAGTCTGAATGCAGAAAATCTGTAACAGAGCAAAGTGGTTTATCTAGTATGGTATGCAGAGTACAAAAAAGATCCAGGGACAATATGTTTTCTTATTTCATTACCAAAATACCCCCACCTTTAAATTTTACTATATGGTAAAATCCATAATTATGCAGCCCTTAAGCATTCAATACTCTTTTGTTTGTTTTCTAATTAAATCATCAATGATCGGCTGAACAAACCCATTGGATGCAGGAAATACAGAAGGAATATTCTAATTGGAAATTCATCTAATGTAAATCTTCCATGTAGCATGTAGGAATGGTAGAGCTGATTTATCTACACTGCTTACCTGGCTAATTATAGTAGATTCAGTAATTGTTTAGCCAACTGCCTTGTAATAATTTCTGTTGAAATCAGTGTTCTTAACTTTAATTGTAGATTTTTATTATAGAACAATGGACTCAAGAACATGACTTATAAGACAGATATAAGACATGATGAAATTGATCCACCCACCCACCTTAAAATAGCTATGAGAAGACATTTATTATTAATTATTATTATTATTATTTATTATAAGAGAATAATGAAAATATTTCCCATTTCTAACACAATGTTTCAGTGAAACATTTTCTTTTGGTTTCAGAAAGAGCCTGCTAGTGATGATGCTATATATTTTTTCTGCTGGCAACATTATTTACTGTTTAATTGACCTTACATTTAATGACTGCGCTGCAGTTAGTAAAAGTGACTGGAAACACCTCATGATTGAAAGGATACTGAAAAACTGCAAGTCAGTGAGTGTTACTGATAAATAGTACAAATGTGAGCCTCCTTGCACTAAACAGCAATATTCTATAACTGTAACACTAGTGACAAGTTCCAAAGCCATGTTAGTCTAGGTCAGCCAAATAAACAAGGAGTCCTGTGGCACTTTTAAAGACTAACAAACTTATTTATCACATAAATAAATTTGTTAGTCTTTACAAGTGCCACAGAACTCCTTGTTTGTTTGTAACACTAATGTTTATTCTGAATAATATAAGTACTTCAATCTCAAAATAACCTTCACAATTCAATCGTCTTGTATAAAGAAGTGTGCCAAATTTGGAAACTAAGGCCCCCATCCCTGAAATTTACAATTTGCACAGATGGGGCTCTTTCCCAGTGCAGCAGAGTGCCTACAAGCCGCAAATTCCATGACTAGGATGTATATTCACTAACTAAACACATGCAAAGTATAATCCAGTTTTAAGTGAAAATCTCAATACAGCCTTAGTTACAGAGGCGCTACCAGTGCCTCTACATTATATAAACCCAATTAGTTTTTGTTTAGTTTCTCTTAATGTGCTCATTTTTCCATAACTAATTTTTCAAAAGTAGATTTGTTTTCATTTTGCTTAAAATGTAAAAACACTGCTGCCCCTTTCAGACCTTGGCTAAATCTATACTCTGATGTAGGGGTCCAATTCCCAGCTTGCATAGACATACCCACATTAGTTTTTATTGAGCCACCTGGCTACAATAAGAAGTGCAGCCATGCAATATACAAAGCTTGGACCCTGTGGGTGATCCTGCTCCCACTCATCATTTCCCCTGCTACCACAGCTACACTATTTTTAGCTCACTAGCTTGATGAGAGCTAGAGGAGTCAGTCTATGTGAGCTGGGAATCACTCCCCTAGCTCCCCAAGTATAGGCATAACCCTAGAGTCTTTCATAGGTGCTCCTGTTTCTAGCGTACGCGTAGGGTACCCATAGCAAATGAAAACCCATGATTGTCCTGGGCCTGAGCCTGATCTGTGACTGACTAGGACTTGTGGGTTGTGAAGCTCTTTAACTATTGTATAGATGTCTTAGCTCAGATGTCTTAGCTCAGGTCCCAGAGTTTAGGCTCCAGCCTGACCTCAGAAGATTACACAACAATGAAACAATCCTGTAACCTGCCCTGTCAGTTTGCACCAATGAGCTGCAGGTTTTTCTTGACATATCCATAGACTTTAAGGCCAAAGGGGACCATCATGATCATCCTCTCTGACCTCCCGCATGTTGCATGCCACAGAATCTCACTCGCCAACTCCTGCAGTAGACCCATAATTTCTCACTGAATTACTTGAATCCTTAAATCATGATTTAATGACTTCAGGTTACAGAGAATCTACTTTTTACTCTAGTTTAAATCTGCTAGTAACTCATGCCCCTTGCTGTAGGAGGGGATGTTGAAAATCTCTCAGTGTTAGATTCCAGTTCTACAAAGTCATTACAAGATGACAACAGAGTCTTGTGGCACTTTTAAAGACTAACAGATTTATTAATCGCATGAGCTAACACGGCTACCCCTTTGGAATTTGATTACAAGATGAGTGAGTAATGCATAACTGGAACTATAATACTCTCATGGAAAATGAGATTGGTTTTGAAAGTTCCCAAAATGTTAAGCACAAACACCAAAGCTAAAGAATGACAATAAGGGTTATGGACAGATATGTATATTTTTGTGCAAAAAAATACTGGGCCAAATTCTTTTCTGTTGCATTTGTACAAGCCCAATGAATTTAATGTGAACACACATATGCCACACAGCAAACAGGCTCACAGAGAGGTTTGGCATGCATGTTTAATTCTGTCTTTGTGTTTAATTTGAAGGTTCCTTTTAAGTTTAAAAAGCACTGCATGTTACTTACCTTTTAAAAAATGTACCCACCTAGAACTTGGGGATTCTAATGCTCTTTGATTCTAAACATGGCAATGGATATCTTATTCACCTAAAAAGTCTGATGTGCAGCAGACTGCTAACTCGTTACAAGAGAGATGAGTGAGAGAAACAAAAATGCTATGAGTGTCTCTTTGACAGGAGTTGTCATAGGCTATAGCAAGATGTTTCAATATTTTTTCCTTTCTCTCTCATGCTGCTGTCTTAATTCCTTAAACATGCTGTGACAAACTCAGCCTGGATGGCTGCAAGAGACTGAGTCAGGTATGTTAGCCCTAGAATGTTAAAGGCCCTTTTTCCTATGAGCTGAGAAGGGCTTACTTCAGGCCAATTAGGAACCCCTGAGTCCAATTAAGGGCTGTCTGAGATGGTCCTGGAGGAGGGTGGAGAAAGAAAGAGAGGGAAGAGAGTTAACCTGATGCAAGGGAAGTGATAGTAGGAAGATAAGTTTCTCCCTGTGGGAAATATCTAAAATGAAGAGTTTGCATAGGAGAAGGACTGATACTCCAGGGCCAACAACAGGACAACGCCCCAATCCTGGCAGGAAAAGGTATCCTTTGTTTTTTTGTGTTGGTAAATTTGTTTCTTTGCTTTGGTGGAGGAGCACTCCTGAAAACTGGCTTGGGGTTTAACTTGAAAATACTATCCAGAGCAGGGTTGATTTACCCCAGCATTCACTGTTAGATGGGGGAGCACTCAGTCCAAGACAAGGTATGAGAAAGCTTGTGTGGAGTTTATTAAAGAGCCTTGAGAGAGGGGAAACTGAGACAGCCCTCTGCAAAGCCACACTCAGCCTACTAAGGGTGTTCACTCACCACTAGACCTGATCAGAGATTTTTCTATTGACAAATGTTGATTCTCATTTGTAATGAGGTGCCCAGATCCATGTCACTGGATCTCTGCTATGCATAGCCTTGGACACAGACCAAACCTGTTACTTGGTGTCAGGAGAAATGTGGTTCCATCTCTGAGCAGCTGCCAGTTTTCATTTGCCTCTTCAGCTGCAGGCAAATCAGCACTTCTCTCTCACAGAGCAAATTTGAAGAAAGAAAAGAAACCTTACTTAAAATCTCTGGACTGTCAGACTCTGCCTTTGTCAGCAGAGATCATTCCCTTTTTCCTGAGTCCCTGGTACGCTCTCTGATAATCCATGTGGAGTAGAGAAGGTGGAGAAGGCTGAGAAGAGAGTGAAAGTCAGACACTGTTTTCCCTGCAACCTTACTGCATTTTGAGTGGCTAGGTGGAGATTGGTGCTCTTGGGGAGAGGGAGCTGGGTTTCCTGCAGTATATTTCTGCAAGCAGGAGAGCTCCCAGGAAGGAGCAAAAAAACCAAGAGAATCCTGTGGCACTTTTAAAGACTAACAGATTTATTTATCGCATGAGCTTTCATGGGAGAAAATCCCACTTCATTAAACACTTTGAAGAAAGTAGCAGCAGATTCCCTGAGCCACACATATGTAGTAGCCCCAGAAGCAGCCACTTCCTCCCTCCCGGTGTGGGGATGAAGTTTACACACCATATCAAAGAGCTGGAGAAGGTTCCTACCCAGCTGCTGGAATCAGAGACTGCAGACTCAGGTCTAATATTTGACCAGGTTACAGCAGCACAGCATGTCCCAGACAGGTGTTGCCCTAGCAACATACTACTGACAGGGATCTCAAGTAGACAACAAGAAGATTGCTCCCTTCCCCCCTTCAGTGGCCCACAACTACCCTCTCCCAGCAGTGTGAGCCAGTTCAGTCAAACCTGTGGTCTGAAGTGTTTTGTTACAGCAGGAAAGTGTTCAGAAGAAGTCTCACATGCTCTAACACTCTTCTATCCCCAAAAAATACTGGAGAAGAAAAGCCCCTTGATTCCCTTGGTCCAGAGGATTTTTCTAAGACGGGCTATAAGAGGTCCAAAGGCAACACTCTAAGTGGCACAAAGTGGAATCTATTTCCCTCAAGCCACACAAATCTGCGGTGTGCACCGGGGCAGACAGATAATCCTCAGCATATTTTTTTTTCCTACTCTCCTTCACAATGTTTAGCATGAGAAAAATCATCAGTGCAGGGTTCCCATGGTCACCCTCACAGAGTGCAGCAAGGCAAATCAAGACAGAAAAGACCATGCTAGAGTGGTGTACTGATTCCCCTAGGTGTGCATATGGTCCTCTCAACAGAGATGGTTCTCCTTGCATGGGGAAGGCAGGGCAGCATTCCAGATCAGGTACAGAATAAAAAATAAATTAAAAAAAACCTCTCAAACTCTCCTGTCTCCTGCTCCTTCCTCCTTCTCCACAACCTCACCACAGGGTCTTTCATGCAACAATGTTCTAAATATTGTAAATTATGTTTAGGCGATCTATTCCTCATCATGTGTGGTAGGAGATTTAATAGTGGTTTAGGGATTTCCTGCCACTCTTGAGATTAGAAAATACTGGGTTGTCTTCCCCACCTGCTGGTTTGAATCACTATGCCTTGACGGTGAAGGTATTGCTCCTAGCTCCTGTTTCATTTTGCCATGCCTCATCGCTCCGAACTCCTGTTTACAATTTCATTTTGAGACTGCAGTTAGGCACCTTTAATCTATTTTATGTTTTTGCAAGGTTCTAGTTTTTTAACCAAAATGTAATGTGGCAACATACCAAATGCCTTACAAAAGTCTAAATATATTACATCAACACTTTATCAACCAAATTTATAATCTCATCAAAAAAGATAGCAAGTTATTTTGACAGGATCTATTTTTCATAAACCTATATATCTCAGAGGCAGGACCCCCTCCACTGCAACTGATTGACAAGTCTGGTTATCTTCCACAGCTGCAAAGGCGCAATGTCATGAATCTCTGGGTCTTATTACTCCATGAAAGGAAATTTTAAGGTAAAGCACAGAGAAATACAATTAATTGGTAGTGAAACATTGTGGAAAAGTATTGATTTTTTTTCATTAAATTTCATATTGAAAAAATGGGAATGAATGTTCCAATAACATCACAATGTTAGGCGCGAGTTGCTATTGGCAATGAGGAAGACGCACGGGGAACACAGTGCACCATGGGAAAATGAGAGTTTACCCATGGTGCTTTGCGTTCCTTTCCTTCATCCCAGGATTCCAAGCGCCGATTGAGGGAAAATTGAACTGTGGGATAGGTGCCCAGAATTCATTGCACTACACCGCGATATTGCAAAGAATTCTGTTGCATTGCAAGGAGAGACGTGTGTACGCGCTCTCCCGCAATAAAGGTCACATGTTTTTTATAGCGCGATTGCCATGTTGCGTTTTAATCTGATCGTGTGTACATAGCCTTAGTCTATTGCAGAAAAACAGAGTCCTGTGGCACTTTTGAAGACTAAATACATCTGTTAGTCTTCAGAAATGCCACAGGACTCTGATTTTGGGGTGGGGGAAGTATCTTAATTCCTCTTGTATGGGGAAGGCAATACATTTCATTTCTGAGCTTAATTCACTGTTAAACAAAGAAGCTGGAAGCGCTGGCAGGATACAAAAGCATTTAGTGCTGCCGTTAATTGAGAAGCAGGAACAAAATAATTAACTTGCTATTCTTCCTGTGGATTGTTCAGGAAAATACAAAAAGATATAACTATCTGAAATACTCAGGAAGTTGTACCCCAATATTATACCAATATTAGATTAATTGTGTGGTGAATTGTAAAAAAAAATGCTCAAGACTACTGTAATGCAGATTATTAATTAGTGTGATTATTCCCTTTTGTTTAGTTTTTGCTATTAAAAAAGGAAACTTATCTGTAACAATTTATCCAAGCCAGCCAGTTGGGGGGAAGGGTCAGTTTGTATTGGGATCAGTGCCTTCATTACAGTTTTATACCAATAGTTTGCTTTCTAGGGTATATAATAGATCGAGGATACTGTAATGTAAAATTGTCAAGTGTCAACATATGTAGTAGTGGTGGGGTTTGGGGGTTTGGTTTTTTGCTTTTTGTTGTTGGGGTTTTTTTGGGGGGCTGCTGTTTTAGGACTCAGTCATGAAAGTTGCTGATACATGTCCCTGATACTTCAAAGAACTTCAGCAAATCCTCAACATTAAGGATATGAGTAGTGTGTTGTCTGAAACAACTTGTGGTTCTGATTCTAAGCTTACAGAAATCAATGGGAAGACTTGCTGGCTTCAGTGGGCTTTGGGTCAGCCCTACGTGCTTAAAGTTAGTCATGTTCTTAAGCAGTTTGCTGGATTAGAAACAGTGTTGTACCCCTTGCAGTTTATAAATACCACTCAGAAGGGTAGGGGGGAGAAGGCTGATCATGTCA
This sequence comes from Pelusios castaneus, assembly GCA_007922175.1. Taxonomy (NCBI): domain Eukaryota; kingdom Metazoa; phylum Chordata; order Testudines; family Pelomedusidae; genus Pelusios; species Pelusios castaneus. The sequence continues at coordinate 8,657,390 of ML685808.1, forward strand.
TCGGACCCTGGCCAGGGACCGGCAGGGCCAACGGCAGGACCTGGCCCAAGACCTGGGATTGGTGGGGCCGAAGCCAGGAACCAGCCTGGGGCTGCCAGGCAGCAACAAAGGCAGGATCCAGATCCAGCCAGGGCTGGCAGCAGCAGGGGCTGGAGGCTAGATCCAGCCCAGGAGCCAGGCCACCGGCAGCAGGGGCTGAGAACACAATAGGGGGACATGGTGTCCGGCAGAGTGGGTGAGCCTGGGGCTGTGCAAGGTATGCTGATACGCATGTAAGCCTTTGGGGGAAGTTTTCAGTATGCTTTTTGAAAGGTTAGGTGCTCATGAGTACCTGAGCACAACTCATGTTAGTCTCTGCCTATAACAGTCTTTTGTCCTGTTTTCTGGAGATTTTTATCATCACAGTGCTATAACAATGGGTTTTAAGATAGCAGAGAGTCCCTTGGGTAGACAGAGCCTAATTTACATTTAGTTTGCTTAAGGCTTTCCAGTGTGCACTTAAAGTTATAACTTGCACTATATATTTGGTGCGGGGTGGGAGAAAGGATCATTATAACCCTGCTGGACCTTCAGTGACAGCAGGAAGGAATTTGACAAAACAGCTAAATATCTAAGAATGCATATTCATTTTGATTCTCTTCTCAGAACTGAGGATGTTGTGCTCTCTGAGAGATACAGTGGAAAAGATTGAAAAATGTTAGTCTCTGAGAGAGTGTCCATTAAATCCCATCCCCAAAGAAGACTTGCAGTATGGTCGATACATTTGCAAGTTTCAGTAGACCAGCTTTTCTTTTTCTGCCATCCATGAACTTTCTTTTTCTCCTCTTAGTTAACTCAGAAGAATGAAGGTGACAATACTAAACTAGTCGGTTACAGATACCAGGAAAGATTTATTGGCACAGCAAAATGAATATCTTTATCGCTGAGTTTTTCAAAGGGAAGTCAAGTCCTGGTATGTCTGTGATTAGTACAGTATCTTTGTAATTCAGTGACATCATATGACACACTGTGTGGTTCAAACACAGCTATCTCATAGATTTTCCTTTAAATTGTCTCACATGGCACAAAGGGTATGTCTACACTGGAGCCTTAGGTCGTCTTAAGGAAGGTTAAATTGACCCACAGACTGCTGCATCCACATCAGGCTTTTATTAAGTCGACTTAAGCGCTTCCTTAAGTCGACTTAATAACACCACCTCTTACACCTCTTATGGTCAACTTAACATTTAAATTGACCTTATTAAGTCGACTTAAACCAGTGTAGATGGGGGAAGCCCTTAAGTCGACCTAATTGGCCTCCAGGGCTACCCACAATGCACCGCTCCTCCATCGACCTAGCATCTGCCAGTATGGATGCAGGCAGTTGATAGGAGTTTTCAATGTGGACTCTCTAAGTCGACTTAACAAAAATAGACTTGAAGTTGACTTAAAGTTGACCTTGTTAAGTCAACTTAACAGAGCCTCCAGTGTAGACATACCCAAAGAGACTGTCTTTATTAACCGAACAGAACTACATTTTATTCAACAGATCATGTAGTGTAAATGTACAGATGAATCATCAGTGTGGTGTTCTGCTAAAAAAAAATTAGAAGGGATGTACTGATTCACTTTGTCCAATATGATTATATATATAGGAGTTTTATATCTGACAAATGAATACTCTTAAATTCTTAAACAGGTGGTTCCAGACCTTGCTTCACTTTTGTTCCCAGCTGTGTTAAATTCTGTTTTTAATACAATATAACGCTAACAAAAACAGTGTCATAAAGCCTTAATAGAAATAGAGCTAATGAGTAACTGAATTAGATGTTGAATTGGTCATAAGAGTTAATGGAGAGCATATGTTTGAGCTTTACAGTTTAGAGGCGTCTCATGTAAGCTTCATACAAACCATATTTATCTGTATAGTTTAACAAAAATGTGATCTGAAGCCATTAGTTTTCCTTCAAAATTTATATAGGCATCTTTAAACATCTGAAAAAAATAAAGAAAATGGTGCTGAGATATTCCTCCCTGATCCTCACTTATATGCAAATTTGACTCAGTTGCCTTGGGGTTAAACAGGGACTATGGATTTTTCTCTCATTACAACAGGTGATTTGACCTCACCTACCTCTATGTGCTGTTCCCCAGTGTTTGAATCCTAACACCTATTTTGATTTGCTGTTACAGCCTGACCTGATCCTATGTCATACACTCCCCTGCATTTAATTTCCTCCCATTCTGTAAGTTTCCCATTTTCAAAGCATCTGACGAAGTGGGATTTTCTCCCACGAAAGCTCATGCGATAAATAAATCTGTTAGTCTTTAACAGTGCCACAGGAATCTGTTGTTTTTCCAGAGCTGATGAGCTGTGAAACAAGCAGAAAATTCACAATCTCAGAATTGTTGATACACTGGAAGAGAGAGAATGTGGTGATTTAGAAATAATTTGTATAAAATTGCACTGTGAAAACTCAACTGTAGCCTGATGGCTTTAAATGCAATTTTTAAAATAAGCTTATGCCCCAGAACTCAGAAAATCACAGTGAATGTAATGAGATACAAAATGCAAGGGATCCCCTCTAAATACAAAACATGGTTAGAATATAATCAATCAGATAAATATTAAAACAATGAAAATATTATAATATAATATAAATACATATATAATTCTTAATACTCCAGAGCAATCTAAAATTATAAGATAGCACAGCTGCTCAGCAGACTAACTTCATAGTGTTTTTAAAAAAAAAAAAAAAAAAAAAAAAAAAAGGTTTCCCTAGCAACACAAACCATATGAAAGATCTGAGAATAGCTGTTCTTCCACACTTAGGATTTTTTACATTTTAGTGGTTCACACATCAGCTTTCATTTACATCCAGATATGTGTTGCCCAATTCTGAAAGGTGCTGAATTCCTCAACTTTCATTAAAATCAGTAAGCATTGAAAACATTCAGTACTTGGCAAAATTGGCATCTTCTGCTCTTCTAATTTGTTAGGGGAACTGAAGCATAGCAAATGTGATATGCTTTCCCTCTTTGTCTGATGAAAACACACCAGAATTGCCACTGTCTGTTACTGCCAATAGACCACTGTATTGCAATAGAAAAATATAACAGCAATATCATGTAGCTGAGGGTTTTGTGCTAGTTAATATCATGGATAAATGAGCTGTGTAGCAATATTCAACAATAATTAACAGCAATATTAATAATTTGTTAAAATATTTTGCTCCTGTATAGAACCTTTTGTTCAAAGACTTGCAGACACTCATTAAGCTTTACAATGTCCTGGAAAGGCAGGTAGGGAATTGATATTTATTTTTATCATGGGCAAACTGAGGCACAGAGCAGTTGTTTTTTCAAGTCTAGAGAGCAGGTCAGCAACAAAACTAAGAAGAGACCCTACCAGTCTTGATTTCTGAGACCCAAACATACCACCAAAAAGGGAAGGATCCACAAAGATATTATCACGCTCTTGGGGTAATGTCTGTTACCCTGTGAATCAGTATTTAAACAGTTGATGTATCACAGAAAGAGAGAGAGAAGAATGGTTCTGCAGCTGCAAGAGTAGGGAATGAAGATGCCTCACATCAGAATAGCCCCAGAGCTCAGTGGTTAGAGCACTTCTCTTGAGCAGTGGGGAGACTGCTGTTCAAATTCTTTCTCCCGCTTTGCCAGAGAGAGAAGAGTTGAGCTTAGGCCTTTCATATCCCAGGCAAGTGTGCTAACCGCTCAGCTAAATGTTGTAAACTGAACACCACTTCTTTCAGCCAGATTCTCAATGGTAGGCAGCTTCTGAGTGACTCTGCTGCATCAGACCGCACACGGGAGACAGCCTAACGCCTATCTTCCTCCGGTTCATGGATCACTGTGGATTTAGGCAAAGGATAAATGGAGCAAAGTTAAGACTCAGAGGTCTTGGGTTTGGGCACCAAAGTATCTTTTTGGATTTCAGTCTTAGTATTCTCTTTTGAGCTAAGGGCGCAGATGGTGTTAACAAGTTGAGGAATGTGTTTTGGTTGGCTGGCTGGCTGTTTTTGGTTCTGTCCCATTTTTCCTAAGGTAAGAAATGGCAGATAAATAAATGAGCCTTATTCTTTATCTGATTCACCAGAACACCAGTGTCAACACTTACAAGCAGAGTCAAGCATTCAGGGCCGTTGACAACATTACAAAGAAAATTTATTACAATCTCATGTTTTAGTAACTTTTGGGGGGGACTTCCACTTTAGAGAAAAATCATGGCCAGAGAGGGGCCTTGGATTCATGGTTTCATTGGAGCTACACTGGAAGAAGGCTGTGGGGGTGGGGGGAGTCCTTGCTGGGTTTGGGGTGACTTCTACACAGGAGTAAACCCCACATCCTTAACAGTATGTTGCAGGCAAATCTTATAAAAGAAATCCTTTTCCATTGCTTTTCATGCAGGACAGAATGGTTTGCTTCCTATTTTCCAACATTACCTTGTTCCTTGCCCTGCCTGTCCATCTTGTGCCTCTTAAATTCTCCCTGCCTTAATTTACCACCTTTGCTTCTCAGAAATTAAATTACGTAACAGGGTTTTTCTTTTATTGGTGCAATTATAGGATCTGTAGACAGTATCACTCTTCACCTATGCTCAGTCTTTGTTTAGCTGCTACTTTTTCCTAGCCTGATACTTACAGTTCCTTTCTCCACCCCATTCTCTGACAATACATCCACTCTTAAAGTAGAAAAAAATTGGCCACTGTTCTCATGTCAGAATGAATAGGATAAAACACATGAGACAGCAAATGATTGCAGTTTGTTATTTTAAAGCTTTAACATTTTCTCATTTTCTCTCTATTTTTTCTCAGGAGTATAATATACCCTAAAACTTCTCTCTCAATCCTGTATATGTTTCCTCTAATGACATAGCACTTGTTCTTGCAATATTTTTTGTGATCTATAATCTTGTGGCACAAGAACAGCAAAGAAATGGAAGAAAAGATCAACTGAAAACTTCAGGGTGGGGCACATAATGAATCCTGATATTTAGGGACAAACGGCAGATTGGGAAGAGAAAGATCTTTGCTAACAGTTGCAATGTTCCCTAAAATCTTCCTTCTAAAATGGCTTGATAAAGAAAAGGGGGCAGATTGCCTGTGGTAACCATAATTCCCAGTCAGTCAAGCCTATAACTTCCTCATGGACAATGGACCCACAAAATCTCATGTGTTATCCTCATAGAATGCTACATCTATCCTTTGACTTAAAGGTGGTTGTTCTCGGTTATGTACAAGTGCTGTTTTTATAATGCAATAAAATTATCTCTGTGTAGCATGCTTTACAAGAGAAAATTATCGAAATATATTAACAAAAAATCTGAAGGGATTGATTGGTCTTTCATGGCTTTTGAAGCAATTTTAATTCAGAAGGCTTCAGCAGAACTCTGGCAGTCAAGTATAGTACTTTGCTTTCAAAGAAGATTTGTCAGGAACCAGCAAAATATGCACAGAAATTAAATGAGCTATGTGAAATGTTCTAATCAAAACTTGAAACAATATGAAACTTAGCATTTATAACAAAACCTGAAAAGCTCAGCTAATGTTTATTAAAAGATTCATTAATAAACTTTTGTTTGTTTATACAGAGTTTAACATTATAGCCAGGTGCAACTCTTTCAGCTGAGCTTCAGGATATGTTTGACATCAAAGTTGATAGAAATTTGAGGGGATAAGTCCATACAAAATGAATCCGAGGAAAAGGCTTGTTATCCCAAGTTAACTGAAACAGTAGCAGTCTAAATACATTAGTCATTTTAATTTTCCTCTGAAAGGAGCTAGCTGTTGAACTAAATGAGTACTGGGACTGAGCCCACTTTTTGTAATTTGATCAAACATATCTTTATATGTGCAAGCAATTGTGTAGGTAAGGCATGCATTACTTGGAATAGCATGGTTCTTAAAACACAATGTACCAATAGTTCTGAGTTGGTCATGAAGTCTCAAATAGTTTGGAAGCAAATGGTTTTGTTATAAAATAACATTAATCATCCATTAGTTTTATAGTATGCTTTTGATTGTACATCCAAAATTAAGCAATCATTCTTAAACCATTATTTTAAAAAATCCATGAGCAATCATGCTATTTTTATTGATTTCACAGTCACATATTCAGTTTGTTTGAAGAAGTCAAAATCTCATTGTTCTTCAGTCACAATGTTAATCATGTATATAACTTTGAAAACATTTTAAAAAATTAATTAAAAAATGGTAAATCAGTTCTTTAAAAGGTATTGTTTCTGAGGGTAAACTGTACAGAGGGACATGAAAATATAACTGAATCATAAATATATTGTTTTAAATGTAGCAGTATAAAATTTAGGTTTGTATAATTATTTAGGCCTGTGTACCTTCTGGAGATGGTATTCTGAGCCTGTCTTTGTGCCCGTTTGCTCATCTGAAAACTAAGGTCTTCAAGATACACATGTAAACAAAGAGCAAAGATGTGTGTTACTCTTGCCTAACCCCAGCCAGAGGGGTTTTCTTTACAACTCTAAGAAAAGAGAAGGGATGCAGTTAAAATGTTTCAAGGTATAGTCCAAGTTTGATTGTGCATTTGTAGGGAAGTTCTGACTTCTCTTCAAGTAGATGCTCAAGCAATGTTGAGCAACCAGTTGGGAGGAGTAAGGGGGGCTAAAGAAGGTGAGAAAGAAACTCTAAAGGGCTATAAAATGACCATGGTCAAAATATAACGTCACTTCCCACCTTTCCTACGGGGTACAAAAGAGGTGACACAAGAATCTCCAAAACGGAACATGACCATAAATCGGAGAGGATGGTATCGGGGTGAGGAACATTACAGGTGTAATTAAGCCTATCAAGAAGAAGGAGGAGGAGGAGGAAGTTCTGTCAGTTTATGGAGCCATAGTTAAAGGAAGAGGGAGCTCTATGGGCATATCGAGCTCTGCTTTGGGGGAAGGAAATTCTATCAGTGTATAGAGGTACAGTTATGGGAACGGAAGTCTGACTGGTGTGAAGGGCTTTGTTTTATGCTTGCTTGTTTAGCCCCAATAAATATCATATTGCCTGTTGTTTGGACTCTGAAGTGCTGCTTTTTGTCTATGAAAGTGAGAGGGGCAGGGGAGCCCTAAAAATGGAATCGTCATTCTTAAATTAGTACTAACTGGAATTTTTCCCACTCTTCTTTAAAGCTTCAGCAATGAAAAGGGGTGGGGGTGCATGCCATGTATGAGTCTGTATACACTATATTTTTATACAATTAGAAGAATTATTAAACTATATTATTTCTTGTAGATTTAATATGGGATGGTCAAAATGGTTTAGTTAAAAAAACACCAAAAAAAACCCCTCATTTCTTCTAGAGGCTACTCCCAAAACTGAAACAAAACACCAATCAAACTTTTCTTTTGGTTCTGAATGGCTATGTTAACCACTTTCAATTTTACATGCATCTGCCCTTCCACATTCTTAAGTAGAAGCCATGGAGATGTTGATGTATTTAATTTTCTAGTTGGTGGAATAATTTTGATTGGTTTGTTTAAAATTTTTGTCTGTCTCTGTGCCTAACTTTGGCTTTATCTAACATAACGTCTGTATGCTGAAACAAGAACTTTTATCCCTACAGATTGTGAATGAATTAAATGGAAAGTCAGTTGCCTGCACAGGTGATCTTTAACTAAAAGTCAAAATTGAAGACTTGGAATATACTTTTAAAGAAATCATTTGAAACATTCTAACATATTTCCTATTCCAGGTGATCCTTGCTAAGGCTTGTGCTGTATTTTTATGAAGTGTAGGTGAAAAGGCTGGAAGGGACAGATTCAGCCTTTTGTCCATGGTCAGAATATATTTACATGAAACAATGAACAAAGCTTGAATTCACTGTAACCTTGTAAATATGTAGCTATTAGAAAAGAGATGTGCAACAGTCCACATCTGTGCGGTGTGCACACATCGCATGATCTGTACAGAGACAGGTTCTCAGAAATTAATGAACTAATGATAGTGTGCAGTAAGATATGGAGTAAAGGGAGCATACAGCAGTCTGTTTTAGAATGTGTAGAGAGAAGTTTTGATTAATAATTTTGCATGTTGGATATGCGGTATCCCTGTACTCACCTCATTCATGGAAATCTGATCACCTCCAGGCAGTTTGATGCTATGCCAATAAAGAAACCTCGGTTATAAGTTCAGAGTCTAGCTGAGTTTTTGTAAATGGAGTAGATAAGGTCTTGGAAGGCATCTAATATGCACTTGAATGGATAAAGTCTCAGAGGCTACCCCAGCAGTCCTAAGAAGATGCATCTCCCATTGACCGCAACTTGATCCTATTGCAAACTTGTGTCTGCTTCTGTCAGAGCTGAATTTGGTCCTACTTTGCTTATGAGTGGAATGAAGAAATCTGTAGCATAGAGCATAATTAATCTCTGACTAAAATCGAATTACTTTCTTTTCACCGTATCACATTCTAGTATACTTGCACATCTGGATGAGGATGAGAGTAAGAAGAAGCACCTTTTTGACATTCAATACATCTTTAATCTTGGAACAAATGAAAGTTGGTAGCAAGTAATATTTGATACAGAGTTAAATTCAAGTGCACAGTTAGTAATTTATATGGAAGAAGTTAAATATAAATCAGTCTTCAGAGGAGAAGGAATCTTTCTACATGTACCTAAACTTTTAAATGCATTGAAGACATTAAAGATTGCTAACTCTACATTTAAAATTACTCTAATAAGCCTAGCTAAACAATCTACACCAACAAGGGCAACAGAGTCTAAGACTGAAACAAATTTGCTTAATAAAATGAGAACCCCACGTTTCAGACATGACTCAGAAATCAGGAGGCTTATTTGAACTTGACACAAAATTGGAATGGAAGTCATGAATGTCTTAATTAAGTGCTGGATTAAATTAAATTTGGGGTTCTTTTATTTGCTTTTTTTGCTTTTAAGCCTTTAAGGTTTAGTATCTCTCCAATCCTGAGGGCTAGAAATTAACTTTATTTTTAATGAAAGCTCAGATTCTCATATAGCCACATAACTTCAGGAGTCAAACTTTCAAGAAAAATGCAACCAGAAGATGATTTAAAAAAAATAAATAAATAAAATCATGAGACTGGCCATACTGACTTTCATACAAATCAGTTTGTTTGATGTTTGTTCAGCATTCCCATTAGTCGTCATTGCTCAATAAGTAAAATTTGAGTCTATCTTTAGCATAAAATGCACGAATCCAGAAGTAGCTCCAAGAGGCAGTGTGGTTGAGAGAGGTACAGTTTCTTCCCCACCTTCCTTCTTGCACCCTTTCTGCTGACCTGACCTATCCTTCTCTTATGCTTACTCACCTACTCTCATCTGCTAGTGAGGATGCAGGATGGACCCAAGTCTGTATCCATTCATTACATGCTCTAAATGGGACAAATAACTCACTTACACCTATGTTCCCAGACTCAAGGTCTGGGCAACCTGTATAGGGATGTAATGGGCATTCTTACTCCTTGGTACATTTCTAGTATTATAACTAACTTTTTCTACTCTCTTTTTAATGGAGGCTGATTGTCAATTATGCAGTCTGTTTTTTTAAAAACATATTTTTTCTATTTGTGCCTTTTTGAACTAAGGTTAGAATGGAAGGTGGTAAGTCCCAATGCTGCAAAAACTTATATAAGTACATAATTTCATACCCATACTAATACCATTAAACTTAATGGTACTATATGTGTAAAGTTGCATGTATGAAGGATAGGGGCGTATTTCAGATGGGAAATAGCTTGCAATTAAATGAAATAAGGCGTGTTACACAAATATTAATCAACAAGTAATTGTATTATTAGAGCTAAAGCTGATTTAATGCTGAAAAGGAAAAGACATTTAGTTAGACCTTCCAGTCCTTATTCCAAGCCACACAGCCTAGTTACTGTCCCTGGGACAGATTGTCAAGGGATCTTCAAACATTTGGTAGTGATTCAGATAGTACGAGCTAAATACCTCCTAATATGGCTCCGTTGATCAGAGATAAATTTGGTCCTAGATATTTGAAGGAAGTGTATCTTCGCTATCTGTACATCCCACTTCAAATGTAGTAAAGGCATTGAATTGTAAAATTATTTGCAGGTGAATAAGGCCAAGACTGCTTGTGTATATGAGACAAAGGTATTCTGTAGCGAATAGAGTTTACATATATAAGCCTTTCTAACACAACTGCCAATCTGCTGGTAGTGTTTGCATAAGACATGAGCTAAATTAAAGACAGGTCATTGTATTTGCTTTTCAAATGCATGTCATGTTCATGTCAGCCTTGCAGCCAAAATAGGTATAGAAATACAGTCCTTCCATTTCACTTGGTATAAAAACAGTAGGAACACTGATTGATTATTTTCGATGGGAAAACAATCTGTTTAGAACATTTTTTGGCAATAAAAGATTTTTCAAAACTTTAAGAAACCAGTAGGAAAAAGAACTGCTATACCTGTGCCCCTAACTTTTAATTTTTTACAATATGCTCATTACTTTATCTGAATGTCTGAGTATATCCCACACCTTATATAAATATGAAAAACTAGAAGATCCATGCAATAGCATATAATACATACATACACATGAGTCCCTGAAGAACTGAATTCCATGTGAAGAACATGCAATCCCTATGAACAGATTCCTAGAATCCTTGTCCTCCCAAATACAGAGAGTGCCTAGGAATGCCTTGTGCCAAGGACCCATGGGGAAGCCATAAAGCAGCACAGCCAGGGAGCTCTGTGGAGCATAGGTACCACAGAAAATTCCGCCCAAAAGACCCAAAGTGACATTATTCTGTAGCGCTCTAATTGGCCTCAAGGGTGGTTGCTCCAGGAAGTTGCTGGGCAGCTACACAGACTTTGCCTGCTATAATGCCAAACTTTACTTGATTTCCAGTCTCCACCTCCAGCCTGACTCTGATTCTGCTTGTTGCCTCCGGATTCTAGACTGGTACAGCCTCTAATCTCCAGTCTCTGACACCAGCTTGACTCTGACACTGGCCTCCTGATTCCAGCCTGATGTCACCTCTGATCTCCAGCCCTGGCCTGACTCTAACCATAACTCTTGCTAACAGGATGTGACTCTTGGTATTCGTCGTCCTCCTGTTCAGCAACTACCATCCCTGGTGTGCAGATGTCATCTTGGTGGTGACCATTAGGCCAGAGTGCCAACCTCCCAATTTCTTAAACTGCCACCACAGAAGTGCTGGAGACAGGATTTGAGCCTCAGAACAAAATATAATTTAACTTTGCTAGTCAATATCCACACCTAGATGTGATTCAACCCTCATTAAAATTAGTATGCTCAGTGTAGTTAGTAGCTATGTTGCTCGAAAGTGGGTATTTTTCCCCTTGCTGTCAGGTACTTTAGGGCCAGGATTAGGCTCTATTTGGACAATGGTTTTCCACTGTTAAAAACATTGTCATGTTTCCATGAGTTCTGTCTTTGAGTATTCTTGCAAAGTGGAAGACATCTGCTTGCAAATAACAGTTCGTGTATTAAAATCATAGTATCATCTCAAATTTACATGATGAACTTGTTTCGTCAAAGTTTCTTGGGTTTTTCCAGAATTTTGTTCGATAGCACTTAATGGTTTTAGCAAATAAACTGGCACATTTCAAGTGAGCTGATTTTTCTGCAGTGATTGCAAGGAATGGTTATATATGTTAATACTTGTAAATTTTTATGGTGATCCAAACTTGCATGTCTAGTTTAAGGAGGTGGCAGCACATTACTTTGAGGTGTAAAGGCATAGGGTTCTAAGACAAAGCCCCCAAAATGGGGACTACCTATGAAACTTTGAAATCTGGTCACCCTAACGCAAAAACAGATTTGAGAGTCTTACACTTTTTCTCTGTGTGTACTAATTCTGTGCTATAACATCCAATGGCAGTCAATACTTAAGTACATCTCTCTTTCTCTCTAAATTTCGCCCATCTCATGGCATGGGTATCATGTTCCTAACTTCACCTTTCAGTGGAATCATCGGTCAGAAATAAAGGATGTTTGGTTGAGTCTCCTTTCCTTTTCTCTCTTACCTGAGCAATTGGAAGCATTCACTTAAAGGAGTATGTAAAACCCCAATTAAGGATTTCTAATGACATAAAACTAATCTGTTAATCATCAGGCCATATTAATGGGATCGTGTAAATTGTTCAAAATAAAAATTCTTCTGAGATACTTAATCAATAGGTGGAGTATGCCTGTTTTAGCTTTAACATCCTTTTGTATCTGGTATATGGATATGCATTAAAGGTAGTCTGTAGCCTTTGCTCATACCTATGCTTGGCTTGCATGCATATATCTTATCTCATATGTGTATATCTTTCTTTATAAGTTTAAGAAATCCTGATTTGTAGGAGTATCTTTAGTATAAGTAGGTAAATTAGCATAACTTTTATATTAGTAGCTGAAATGCAAGAGGCCTACAGGCCTCATTGTAAGAAATTACAAGATGAGTCTGTATGCAATAACTTTGCAAAAGGATATAGTAGATGTAGCTGCGAAGTTAAAAATATCAGGGAGGGTCTTGTTTCACTTTGATCAGACAAATTCAGATCCTAACAGAAATAGGTCATAGGTGAATAACAATGTTAGGCAAGACTTTTGACATTTTGGTAGAACAACGCAAAACCAGAAATTTTATAAACAAAAAAAGATGAAAAGTGATATGGAATATTTTAGTAGGGAAAATACATCAGTTATACAGATGAACCTGTAACCAATAATCTGAAGGCACCCTGACAATTTCTGGGGTGAGAACCTGTATTTGGGTAAGGAAGAATAAAATCATCTAGTTAATAAAATCATGGGGTATAAAGGTATAGAGTCTGTAATGTGTAAGAAAGAAAGAAGGATTTAAGACTCTAGAATTTGGTAAGTGATGAAACTTCTAATCTTCCACTCTTAATCCATCTTTCACTCTTAATCCATCTTTCACAGATCCACCCACTAGTTCTTTGTTTTATTTTATTTTAGTTAAATTTATTAAGATTACTAGAGCCTGCACTCCACATCTCAACATCATTACTCTGAGGGAGTTTAAATATAAGCAACTTGTAAACTGTTTCATAGAATGTATAGCTTGTTATAGCCTATCATCAACTGTATAAGACTTCTTAAATATACTGGTTATTTTATTGTATGTTTACAAATTAATACTTTTATCCATTTCATGCTTTATGCTTTTGGCAATAAAGAATTGTTATAAAATACTTTAAGAATACCTGTAACTCTAATCATTCCTTGGGGGAAGTCCATGGTAGTTTGGTTTAATCTGTGGTCAAGATACAGACTAGAACCCACATTCTTAACAACTTAATAAATCTTCATTGTAATTATCCAAATTCCAAAGTAACCACAGAATCAGACTACAAGTCTTAGTCATGTAGCTAAAACACAGTGCAGCACACTGAAAGCATACAGAGCTGTGACAGCAAATGTTTTATTCTGGGGGGGTAGGGAAGTTGGTTCCAATTTGGAATGAAGCCGCATTTCAAAATCTTAAATCCCTTCTGAAATGGAACTTCCATCTTTTGCACATTCTAATTTCTTCTCCAGGATAATAGACCTTTAGGTATAGATTAAAGTTTCCTTTTTTACTTAGAATTAGTGGAAAAAAATGTGTTCAAAATCTTGAGCCCTCAGTTTTACTTATGCCTGTTGTTTTCCAAATCTCATCTTCTGTCTTGCATGATGGTAACTTTGTCTAAAATCCAGTAAACACTTCTAAATCAGTTTTCAGCTATTGATAAAGATCAGAGGCAAGCTACTCTTTCTTCAGCCACATTTTTAGCATTTTTCATTACATTAGTGAATGTTTCAGATGTAAAGAAAGCCTTTCAACAATGTTAATTCAGTGAAAGTATGGGATAAAATAACTAATACCTTTGTTTAAAAACAAAGATTGCTGTTGGATGAGACTAGCAACAACCTTGCCTGAAGCATCAAAATTGTCATGTAAATCTGATTGTTTCCTGAAGAAGCACATTGAAGATAGTAGGTGTTTAAATATATAATGGTCTCTAATCCCTGTACTAGTTAAGGTTGGAAAGTGAATGCCTTGTCATTTTTATTGTTTAAATATTGTGCATTGAGACAGTTATAGCTATATCTCAATACTTCATTAATTCTGATCTCACATACTATAGTACAACCTAGATGAACATAGTGTTAAACAATAGGCATGTGTTGTGTTTCCTACAATAATTAATCTCTACTTTTATAGACACAATATGCTTCCCAAATCTGGATACATAGTCACCTCTATGAGGCATCAATTCAAGATGAATATTTTCATAAAAAATATAGCTAGCAGGTATTTAATATCCATGTTGTATATTGGTTTGATATTGGAAGTTGCATACAAAATATTACCTGGAATTTATATGTTGCTTCAATTTATTGGTTTTCCACAGGGCTCACTCTTCAATATTGTGTTTCAGTAGTTTTTAACCTTTCCAGACTACTGTGCCTCTTTCAGGAGGCTGATTTGTCTTGTGTGTCCAAGTTTCACCTCATTTACAAAATCAGACATAAAAATACAAAAGTGGATAGGACACTATTACTGAAAAATTGCTTATATTTCATTTTTATCATATAATTATAAAATAAATCACAACTCACAAAATTAGTTTGAATTAGTTAATTCAAATTAACTAATTGGAAGTAATTTTAGTAAGTGTAGACATAGCCATAGACTTTAAGGTCAGAAGGGACCAGTACAATCATCTAGTCTGACCTCCTGCAAAATGCAGGCCTCAAGACCTCACCCACCCACTCCTGCAATAGGCCACCAACCCATGACTGAGTTATTTACCTCCTTAAATCATGATTTAAGGACTTTAAGATACAGAGAATTCACCGGTAAGTGAGCCATGCCCTGTGCTACAGAGGAAAGCAAAAAAACCCCAGAGCCCAGGCCAATCAGCCCTGGAGGAAAATTCCTTCCCAACCCCAAATATGGTGATCAGTTAAACCCTGAGCACATGGGCAAGTCTCAACAGCCAGTTACCCAAGAAACAATTCTCTGTAATAACTCAGAACCCACCCCATGTACTCTCCCCTCTTAGGCCACTTGTATATCCACCACACGTAGCCAAGTATCAGTCAGTTTCCAAAATAGGGTAATCATACCATCCCCTCCATAAATTTATCAAGCTCAGTTTTGAAAACAGTTATGGTTTTTGCCCCCACAACTCCCCTTGGAAGGCTATTCCAGAACTTTACTCCTCTAATGGTTAGAAACCTGCATCTAATTTCAAACCTACATTTCTTGATGGACAGTTTATAACCATTTGTTCTGGTGTCCACATTGGTGCTGTACTCAAATAATTCCTCTCCCTCCCTGATATTAATCCCTCTGATGTATTTATAGAGAGCAATCATATTCCCCTTCAACCTTCTTTTGGTTAGGCTAAACAAGCCAAGCTTCTTGAGTCTCCGCTCATAGGGCTCAAAGGTTGAACAAGATCGGTCCCAAGACAGGTCCCTGAGGGACTCCACTGGTAACTGCCATCCAGCTTGACAGTTCACCCTTCAGTATGACCCACTGTAGTCTCCCTTTTAACCCGTTCCTTATCCACCTTACTATATTCATATTAATCCCCATCTTCTGTAACTTAACTAATAACTCCCTATGTGGAACTGTATCAAATACCTTGTTGAAATCTAAGTAAATTAGGTCCACCGCATTCCCTTTATCTAAAAAATCTGTTATCCTTTCAAAAAAGGAGATGAAGTTGGTCTGGCACGATCTCCCTTTTGTAAAGCTATGTTATGGTGGACGGGAAGATGTATATGAGTCAACAGTGCGCTCTTGTTGCCAAAAAGGCCAATGGCATATTGGGCTGCATCAGGAGAAGCGTTGCCAGCAGATCAAGGGATGTGATTATTCCCCTCTTCGGCAGTGGGGAGGCCGCATCTGGAATGCTGTGTCCAGTTTTGGGTTCCCCACTACAGAAAGGATGCGGACAAATTAGGAGGAGTCCAGCGGAGGGCAACGAAAATGATGAGAGGGCTGGGGCATATGACGTATGAGGAGAGACTGAAGGAACTAGGCTTATTTAGTCTGCAGAAGAGAAGACTGAGGGGGGATTTGAAAGCAACCTTTAACTACTTGAAGGGGTCCTCCAAAGAGGAGGGAGTTAGGCTGTTCTCAATAGTAACAGAGGACAGAACAAGGAGCAATGGTTTCAAGTTGCAGGTGGGGAGGTCAAGGTTGGATATTAGGAAAAACTGTCTCACTAAGAGGGTGGTGAAGCATTGGAATGGGTTACCTAGGGAGGTGGTGGAATCTCTGTCTTTGGAGATATTTAAGATCCGGTTAGACAATACCCTCGCTGGGATGATTTAGTGGGAATGGTCCTGCTTTTAGCAGGGGATTGGACTAGATGACCTCATGAGATCCCTTCCAACCATATGATTCAATGATTCTATAAAGAGCAGAAAATGTGTCAGTTTATGACAGCAACAACCTGTATTAGTAATATAATGTAATAAAGGCTTTGTCTTTGTTATTAACTATAGTGCACTTACTATTTAATTTCTACTCTGTGAATGCGCATATGAATTAGTGTGTGGTCTGTGTATGGTGGTATATGGCATCAAAATAACATTTTCTTTATTTTGGATGGTGTAAATTGTGATATAAGAGCTAAGTTAGGATTGCTTGGATGAACTAAAGCTTCTTTTAAGGTGTTCCTCCCTTGAAGTTACAGATTTTTATATTTTCAATTTTAACATGCTTTTTTTCTTTATAAAATAAAGCAGAATCTTTCCCTAATATTTATGTGGAGAAATCACTAGCTTGAATAGTGACATTATTTCATAAGAGGCTTATCATTATTTTTTTTAAAAAATGATAGTTTTACAATATGAAACATTTCCAAGAGTCTATAAACAGAGAAACGTTAGATTTGTTTTGCTGTGTGCACATATTAACAGATACTGTATATTTATATATTATGTTTTGAGTTTTTTCTTTAAGAAATAAGTATCATTTAATACTTTTACAGATGCTTGAAATAACTCATTGGCTGAAAAGTAGGTCATTGAATTTTGTTAGTTCATGAAAGAATGTTTATATACAAAAAGGTAAACATTGTGACTATATCATTTTGAGAGACATGCCTTAACTTCTCTAATTGAAGTTGATCAATTGTTGTCCTCTTCACTTCATAGGGGAAGAATGTCACTTAGTTTTTTAAATCTGATGCTCAGATACTTAAAAAAAAAAATTCCATTAAAACTTCTCTGATGCAATACATTTCATTTTGGTGATGTTTTCATTCATGTATTGTTTCAGCAAACTTGTACTTTAGACTTAATTTTTAGAAAACTTTTACTCTTTTTCTTAACAGTTCAGATATCTAGTATTATTTTAACAGGACATATACTGAGCATACATTTTATACCTTTCAGACATCTTGCAAATTATCAGCCGAGTTAACCTACATACAGCTACATTTATCTGATCTGATTGCATGTAATAACGACAGTGTTTTGTTTATATACACTGTTCCCTATTTAATTTGTTTTGTGAAATAGCTGTATAATAAACACTGCCTGCTAGGATGCTACTTGAAATGAAGTTTCAGGCTAAGAAATTTCAGAGTGCATCTTCTTTTGTATAGACATATTTAAGGAATCACAGATGTCCTATATGCCAGATATCACAATCTGAAGAAATAAAAACTGCTAAAAATACACAGTGTTAACTGTCTCTAAGTAAACTAGTTTTCCATTTTTGTTATAGTGTAAATATCCTCAATTATCCTTACAGAGTGATAGCAAACCCAGAAAATATATCAAATAAATTGCCACATAAAAAATGCAATTCTTTGGTTTCAATTTTAAGTGGAATTGCACAAATACGGACAGCATTGCTTGTATATATATTAGTAATAGTGATACATGCTTAGAAAAAATCAGCAAAGTAAAATAAGAATATTGCATATCACCCTCAATCAACTATCTTGTATAAAATGCTTAGCCCTCAGTATTAACATTTTAAAATAACTCATACCCTGTGCTTTCTACATTAAGAGTTTATAGCTGTAAGTAACAGTTTATTACCTGAGCTTGCAGAGAGTATTTAGTCTCTCACTGTAGCAAATTAGCTGTGAAAGTAATACGATTTGAAATAAACCTTTATAAGCCAGGCCAAGTAACTCCCTTTTCACATGGTTCAAGGTTAATTATATTTATCAAGAAGGCAGTAAAAAGGAACCGTGAAGATGTCAACAAATTGGTGAAAACAACATAATGGGTGCATCTCCAATATTTTCCATTTCTCAAAGTTGTATTAACTGATAAAATCAGAATGAGGACTGTGTTTTGTGAAGAATCATTTCTCATTATGTTTGCATAAGACATTAGGGTAAAAAATTAACATGCTTTTTTGAGCTGCTATATGCAGTAACAGGAAACTATGACAAATTTTATTCATTAGGGATTAGATCTCAAAAATAAAAAAATAAGCATAAAACATAAAAACAGATGGCAAGGTTCATGCTCATCTCGAAGACTTTGTTTTATTTATAAATATTCTTTCATTGTCAGTAATATCTCTATTTCACATTGCAAGTTCAAAGAATATACTAGGCAACTCTAGTGAAAAACAAAGACATGTTTTAGGAATAATTTGAATAGCTTTCATAGTGCAGTCATCCTACCTCTCAGTGGATTCATCTGTATTTTCCTCTGTGATCATCTGCAACTCTTGTATATTTTTACTTGAATCGTCTTTGCCACAATTTCCCTCTGTGCTTGCTTTGGGGATATCCTCATTTGCTTGCAGATGTTCTATGAGATTTTCTTGATGCCAGGTTTGACTAGATCGGTGGTGCACAGGGGTTGGACCTGGCACTGGTGCCAGTATATTGTGGTGCACAGGACTGTTGTTTTTCTTTAGCCCATTTCTGTCCCGCGAGTGGCTCTTCAACCTATTCTGAACCGATGTCCCTCTATGCTCATATCCTTCCTGAAGGCAGCCTCCAGTGCCTGCAGAACCTTGAGAGGGGTGACTGAACCACCTCCAGCGTAGCCTTAGGATCTGTTTCACATCAAACTCTTTCTTTCCAGAAACTGACATTTTTGCAGGGTAAAAGAACAAAAGGCTATTCTTTTACAAAGGAAATAGATGCTTTATCTCTTGTGTTTCAGTGCCTCTTCTTAAGAAAAGACAACAAAAGAACAAATACTACTAGCCCTCTTTTTTTCCTGACTAATAATCTGCTCTCACTTCGAGCTGATGCTAAGCTGCTGCTAACTGTATAGGTGGGAATCCATACTGACAGGATGATGAGGTCAGACCTTAAACAAGTAAATCAGCTTAGCACAGGAAAGCAGCTACCATAACACTACCCAGCTGCTAAGCTTACATACTCCCAGCGCTACAGCACAGCGCTCTCATATATAACCTAGCCTCACATGATCCTAAGGGATCTTAGGCAGCAATTTAAGATGCAGGGAAGCACATACAAATAAAGTGGTAAGACATTGTTTCCCATGAGGTTTTGCCTGAAGCCTGCTAATCAACAATACTGCATTTCACTAAAAAATTATGAATGGTGGAGCATTTATGTGAATTTTACAAAAGATTCCCTGGGAAAGTATTCTCCAGTTCGTTTTCCTTAACAGGTTTACTACATTTATTGCAGTAGACCTCACTTGACTATGTGAAATTTCTGTTAATAACCTTAAGTGTTGTAGTGCTTTCCTAAAAGAAAGCGAAAGCATTTAAAACAAATTGTGCAATACTGTATGAAATATTTTCTTTCTTAGAGATAGCATTTCTTGTATCACTATGCCTGTGTGGGTATGAGAAAAGAAAGAACATATGAAGAATCCAAGGAAAAACCCTCCCTAAATGACCATATCTGTGAAAAACATAGTACTTCCTGGCTGAGTGCCTGTGTAAACACCCTTTTGCCCTCTTACAGGCTCTGTAAAATGATGGGTTTTTTTAAAAAAACCATTCTTTTGATAGTATGCATCAAAACATGTTTTGAACAAAATTCATTATATTACAGAGATTTGTTATTAGATAAGCATTAAATGTTCAGAACTTTGTAAAGTGTATTATAAATATTATGTAGCAATGTACATTACATTGTGACACAAAAAAACCTGATAGCATTAGAAAAAGACACTGCTTATCATACTTTGAAATACATTATGTATAGCTCTCTGTGTACCATTCTTTACAGACTATTTTAGATAACTGCTAGTGATGTGCAATCTCAAAAGACTGACATTCAGTTAGGCTGAGAAGTGTAAGTACTGATCCAAACTTAATGGAGCACTTCCTCCATCTCCAATATTTTTGCCCTTTCTACTCCAACCTACAGATATTTTTCTCCATTTCTCTTTCCTTGACCTCCAAAACCCCACTGTCCAAAAACACTCAGATTCTCAGATCCACTTTCCCTTTCTCTTCCTGGCTCTTGGAGTTAAGGTAAGTGAAATCCAAGGAGTAGGGGTGAGGACAAAACAAAATGAATAAGGAATAGGATTGAAAAAACATCAGACTTTTATTTTATATTGCGCTATGTGGTTGCATTCCTACTCACAGAATCCATGCTAAATCCAGATAGTTTCATAGGGTGGAGCAGAGTTAATTGGGGAACAGAGAAAAGAGTTTGAGGGAAGGGAGAGAAACGAAATAATGTAAGAGAATAGGTGTCATTTACATATTTGGGGGGGTGGAAGAAGGTATTTGCAGGTGTGGTGATGTGGGAAATTAACTGTAAAACCTGTGAATTCTGCTTGGTATTCCAAAGTTGTTATGAAATTGCTGTATCATAGAACACCTTAGAACACATTGCTGGCAAGGGTGCACTATATCCCTTCCAGACTGGGGATAACAGTATGTTGTTAGAACTCCAGGACCACCTATTAAAATGGAAACACCTGAGTAACAATGAGCTGATTAGATGTGGGAACTTCGCCCAACTTGTCTTCAGGGAGGACAGAAGTGCAAAATTCCCAAACCAGATTGAGAGACAGATGACAAAGCAGGAGTTTAAAAAGAACTCTCAGAAGGGGGACTGAAAGCCACATAGGAAGTATTGGGCAGGAAAGGAGAAGGGGGTGGATTAGCCAAGGTCAAAGAAGGCAAGCGCAGGAAAGAGGGTTCCTTGTTGTTTAAGTGATTTCATGTGTCCATTACATTAGGTATGTGCACTTCTTGCTCTCCAGTGCTGGAGAGTTTTCCTTAGCAGTACCTCTAGGAATGGTGACATTGGTGCCCTTGTGATCCAAGCTAAAGGCATAAAGGGCAGGGCCATCCTGCCTACCCTTCAATTCCTGCTTACCTCTCCCTCACCCATAATCATTGGTCAGAATCTGCTGTCATTTGTTCCTCTGTAAATATGCAGCTAGTGTTTTTGCTAATTAGTGGTTCTTCTTTGGGGGTATTCAAACCCTCTTCTTTCTGTTTTCTTTCTTTCTCTTTACCTATTTCTTTCCATTGTTCATAAATCAAGCAGTTCCAGGCTCTGCCTGGTATGGAGGGAGCCTGTTCCTAGGTCCCCTGGCTTCTAAACTTACTTCAGAGAGACTCATGAGCAGTGGTCCCATTGCCTGAAGTGGCTGGGTGAACGTTGTGTCAGGGACAGGTGTCTGATTTGCCAAGGCTTTGAGACACAAAACAAGGTGAGAGAAGAACCACTCAGGTACACTGTTATTGGAGGTCTCCATTGTTTTGCTACCATCTCTGTCAATTATAAGGAATTCTTCTCCACCCAGGAATGTTTCCCTGGCCTTTTACCAGAAGAGGGAGATAGGAGGCAGTCCCCTTCATTGAAGCAGTCTTCAAAGAGATATAAATACTCAAAGCCCTTTGAGCCTTTGAAGCCAAAGAAATGGACAACTTCTGTGTTGCCAAAATCTTTGGTGTGCGAATCCTCAGCTTCAGAGGCTATTTACTTGGTACCAAAGGTATAACTCAGCCTTTAGTTTGCCACTCCCCAGTACTGCTCCCTACTGGCTTCATCAGGACAGAGCTATTGACCTTCTGGTTCCTAAGTTGGTACCTTGAAAGATGGCTGCTTCCTTCAAGCTGCAACTGGAGTCATCACCCTTGATCACAACCAGGCAACCATGCAGGACGCCTGCACAGTTGCAAAAGATCTGCCCCTCTCATGTTGGCATCCACTATCACATTCATCAATCATACCATTGGTCTGATACCAACAGTAACTGCTCTGCCTCAGTGTGCAGTACTGATAGCGAGGAAGCCCTTTATGTTACTGCTAGTATTGCAATCCTGTCATAGCTCTTGGTCCCAATCTCTGACGATGCCACCCAGTATCTCACCTCCTTGGCCTACAAAATTCTCCTACTCCTTCTTGGAGTCTGAAATGAGTCTTTCAATCTCCCACTGTAGGGAATCCAGGGCATCTTCCAGAAAATGGTTACTGCTCTCTTAGGAGCCATTCTGACAAGAGCAGATGAAGAGATTGGAGGGCCTAGTCTAAATAGAGGTGGCCTCAAGTATTATATAAGCTTCATCACTGGCCCTTCTGGGCATTGTGGGTGATGGTTTTGGAGTCTAGATCATCATTTCTGATACATGACAGAAAACAATCCTCAAGAAGGGAAATCTCTCCTCTTGGTAACAATGGACAATTGGAAGTTGATACCTACCAGGCAGCCACTATGCTATGGACATATATCCCCTCAGGACTATGTGATACTTATAGGCTGCTTGACCCCAGTAACAATCTTCTGTGGGGCACCAAGGATTGTTACTGCCTGCTGCTGGTTTCAGACAAATCTTCTCTGTCTTCAGTTTTCAGGAGGTTTCTATCTTGCCCCCTATAAATAAGCTGTCTTCATTGGGAGCACACTAAGTGCATGGCAGTTCATCATGTCCAACAGGTGAGTCCTAAGCCTAGTGGAATCACTCAATTCTTGTCTTCCCTATCTTCCCACCATCTTCCCTGTCCCTTTTCAGGCACCCATCTCACAAGTCATTTCTGAGACAAGATGGGCAGGCATTATGTTCTTTGGGAGCCATAAAAGAAGTGTCCCTTCAGTATTGGGACAAGGGTTATACTCCCACTGCTTCCTAATACCAAAGCAAAGAAGTCTTGGGCATATTCTGGACCTTCAGAATCTAAACAAATACATCAAGAAGCTATGGTTCTGCATGGTTGTCGCTACAACTATTATCCTTTGATTGGATCCTGGAGACAGGTGTGCTGCCCTTGATTTTGAAGAATGTATATTTCCATGTGACTATTCACCCTTGCCACAGAAAATGTTTATGGTTTATAGCAGAAGAAAGATCACTTTGAGTTTACATTTCCATGTTTTAACCTATCACTTGCACTAAGGGGTTTCAACAAATATATTGCCTCTGCTGATGTCCAGGTATATTCCTCCCTAGAGAGCTGACTACTGTGGGACACATGTGAAGAAAAGTATCCATCAAACACTCCTCCTGTTTTGATGCCCCGGTCTGGAAGTGAACAGGGGGAAATCAATCCTAGTACCCCTCCAGAGATTAGAATTTATCAAAGCAGTCCTGAATTCAGTTCTAGCCAGAATGAGAGACATTCACACACACACTTAGTGTAATAGACATATGCATCACATGTTGAAGAACAGCAGTTATGAGAGGTGAGTAACCATTCTTTTCAAACTACAAGCTATGCACTGCCTCAGAAAGACCCTGAACCCAGCCTAAAGACTGTTCTAGAGTGCTAAGGGAAATGTATGTAGGGTTTCATATTTTTGTGTATATGTGTTTCTTATGCAATTAGGTAAAGAGTAATGGTTTGAGAATCCTGTGCAAAGTCTGTCTTTGTATTATGCTCATCTCATGACCTTTGAAGAGGTAAACTGCGGGCCCAGAACATCATTATTGGAAAGAGGGTGTTTAAATTATGGGGGGAATCTGTGTGGTGATCGTCTCTGATTTCCAGCAGTGGGCAGTAGGCCATGTGAATGCAGCTATGAGAATGGGGTACTAGATAAAGGATTTGCACCCCAAGGGTGTGTCTAGAGTCCCCAGATTAGGGGGACAGTATATGGGCTTTAGAATCCCTGGATGGTTAGTCAAGGTCACAGTGTTTGCACATTAAAATTACTGGCAGTCCTTGATTACTCCAAGCACTCATCCACCACATTCTGGAACTGCCTAATCTGAGCTGTGATTATTACCATGTATTTTTTTTAAAAATCTACATTGTAACTATAGGCTAGTTATGATGAATTTCACCTGGTGGTGCTGTTAGGTATAGTCTTGCAAAGAAAAATAATTTGAATGCTAATAGGTATTCAATCTTAGGAAAACATGGTGTGCAATGGTGTGAGTTTTTCTACGTAAGGTTCTGGGTAAGGAAGATGTGTGAGCCACAGGAGAGTTTACTTTCTTGGGTTAATTCCTGATTGCATTCACAGTTGCTGCCTGGCAACCTTGCATTCTGAGACTCTGCAAAGAAAGGATTGGAGTGCATGCTGTTTGTGACTACCGTTGTTCCAGGGCTGGGTGTAAACAAAAAAAAAAAAGCTGACATTAGAATAAATGCATTCATCCCTGGCTTGGGAGGATATCATTAGTAACAATATAAAAGTTACCAGACACCCTAATTTAATTTTATTGTTGAATATTTATTTTGCATTGTTACTGTTTTGTAATAGGTTTTATTTAATGTTTAGTAACCCTTGTACCAGAAAAAAATCCATTCTAAACTCAGTATTTCACCCCTAAGATCTATACTTTAAAGGTGATAAGAAAATACCAAAGAAGCAACAGAGAACACATGAATATATGCCTTGGAACAGTCTAATTACCAATTTAGTAAACATTTGTTACATATTAAGAAATTAATGAACTAATTTATGGAAGGGTGTTAAGATGGAGAAGGACCATTGGCTATGTCTACACTGGCAAGTTAGTTCAAATTAAGGAGGCTTAATTCGAACTAACTAAAGCCATTGCTACACTAGGCCTTAGTTAGTTCGAATTAAGGGCTTCCTTAATTCGAACTAATAAGTTTGAATAGGGCTTTCGAAGTAAGGGGTTAATTCGAACTAACTAGTTCAAATTAACCAATGTGGCCATGTTAATTCGAACTAATTTCTTAGTTCAAATTAACCGGCCATTGAAATGAATGGGGATCGCTAATTCAACCTAAGCAAGTGCTTGCTTAGTTCGAACTAACGTTCCAGTGTGGCCATGCTAGTTCGAACTAACTAATTTGAACTAATTTTAGCAAGTGTAGACATAGCCATTGTGTCTTGCTGTATCTTCTTAATCAGGTCATTGAGCTATAATATAGCAGTAGCTTAGCAGCAACTCTGCTATATTTAACCCATATTTCTTCAATGTCTCACAAAGCTTCAGCATTTCTGTTGCTCCTTACCTTCTGTTCAGAAACCATCTCCAATAATAATTTAATATACTTGAAGTGATCATGGCAGATTAAAAGTAAATTACTTGAATGCTTCTTAAGCATGCATTGAAGGTGCTCCAGTTTGTAAATTACAGATTATCTGCTAACTTGTTTCAGGACAGATGTAAAGAGTATCTTGCTGGTGTTGAAAGGTGAATAGTGGACACTTTCTGAGCAGTCATATTTAGAATGCCATCCTGAGGTGTGGAACATCCCTCAGATAGAGCATAAATGGATTATTCATCACACAGATCATGTATACTATATTTTATTTGTGATTATAGCTTCATATCACCACTCGAAATCTCAAAGCATTTTACTAGTGAGGTAAAAGTGAATTGATGTTCAAGCCTTTTAGCATGGAATATCACCTCAGTTACAACAGTATGCCACATACCCTGCTTTTAATTATTTAACCAAAACTTTGATATTTGTACGTAGAACATAAGAAGATCCTCCCTGATTAGTCCTCAACTAGAGTATTGTATCGAATTCTGGGCGCCTCATTTCACGAAAAATGAGGACAAATTGGAGAAAGTCCAGAGAAGAGCAACACGAATGATTAAAGGTCTGGAGCATTTGATTTATGAGGGAAGATTAAAATAGCTGGGTTTGTTTAGTCTGGAAAAGAGGAGAGGGTACATAACAGTTTTCAAGTACCTAAAAGGTTGTCATGAGGAGAGGGAGAAAAATTGTTCTCCTTAACCACCGATGATAGGACAAGAAGCAATGGGCTTAAATTATGGCAAGGGAGGTTTAGGTTGGACATTAGGAAAAAATCCTAACTGTCAGAGTGATTAATGACTGGAATAAGTTGCCTAGGCAGGTTGTGGATTCTCCATCATTAGAGGTTTTTAAGATCAGGTTAGAGAAACACCTGTCAGGGATGGTTTAAGAGGGTACTTGGTCCTGCCATGAGTGCAGGGGCCTGGACTCTGACCTCTCATGGTCTCTTCCAGTTCTCTGTGATTCTCTGATCATACTGGGTCAGACCAATGGTCCATCTCACCCAGTATCCTGTCTTCCAACAGTGGCCAGTGCCAGGTCCTTCAGCAGGAATGAATGGAACAGGTTATCATTAAATGAGATGAAGGGAATAGGAATTCAGACCTTAAAGATGAATGGATTACAGAAATTAGACTGCGTTTTTTAAGGACTCTAAGGAAATTAGGCACTAGGGCCATATCCAAAAAGATATTTAGGCACCTAGTTGTCTCTTTATATACACCATTTAGGCACCACTGACCATCTCAAAACTATCACTCACCTGCTGCCTAACTTTGTTGGCACTTAAGTTTCTGCCAGTAGCCATATGCAAATCTATCTAAACACAGCTAAAAATTTGCCCTTATTCATGGTGAAGCCATGGCAGCCTCAAAGCAGGGATTCTCAGTCAAGACTAAATTCTCCAACCTACCTCACCAGTTGGACCTGATCTTGTACACATTCTCAGAGCATGCCTAAGACTTGATGCAAAAGGTGGTGGGAGTTAGCAGGTCAGGAATTTGTGTACATATGTGAATCAAAATGGTTAGGTTACTGAACTAGGATGTGGGGAAATCCAGGTTCAAGTCTCTGCTCCAATGAATATTTATTTATACTAAGAGTAACAGCTCTAAAAGACCAAGAGAGAAACTTTTCAGAATATCCAATAGCCTAGTAGATAGGGCATGCACCTGAGATCCAGACAGACTTGAAACCAGGCCTGCCACATCTCAAGTGTTTTCTCTCACCATGAAATACATCAAATTTTGATTGTTTAAATAAGCTTACAAAATTGCAAATGTTTTTCACCTCTTCAAGCAAAACCAAATGGCCTCTTTCAGAGTGTTAGAAAATTTTAAAATATGTTTAATGAAGATTTCCAGTCTTATAAAAGGTTCTAGTTCCATTTGGTTCAAGCCACATGTTAAAGTTTTGGATGACTTTGACTAGTTTTCTCTTGTAGTTGAATTGGTTCACTCCTTCCTTTCACAAGTTAGGAATGGTTTTTGTTCTCAAAAGTAATAATATATGAAGTTGTACAAAATACAAATACAGGATTCTGGAATTCTAACTTCTCTGTTTTGTATGACTATAATAATAAAAATGAAGTAGATTATCACATTTGAGAAAATTCTGTCCTTGCAAAACTCTCTAAATCTGCCATTGTTCTGCTATTGCAATATCATTGTGTTCTTCTAGTTGTTTTTCCAGTTTCATCATAACTAGTGCTGATAAGAAAATACTGAAAGTTTTTAATCAGAAAATGCAGTTTTGTCAAAAATCTATATGTTTTGTGACATCTTTATTGGAGCTTTTTTTCCAGAAGTTTCAACAGTATACATACAGCATATAGCATTTTGATTTTTTTTTTCCTTTTGAAATTATTTGTTTTGAATTTTATTTTGTTTTATAATGTCATGTAAAATGTTAAATCGATATTGAAATGAAATGATTCAGAATTTTGAAAACAAAGTGTTTCAGTTGCTCTTGTACAAAAAATATTTCAGAATTTTTTTCTTGGATAATTTGGAAATTTTTAGATTTTGTTCTGAATCAGAATGAAAACAAATTTTGAGATTTCTGAATTCTCCATAAAATAGAATTTCTGTACTACCCTACTCTAGTCATAGCAGTAACAAAGGCAGAAAAGTAGTAAAAAGATGAGAACTTACACTGGCTGTCTACACTGCAATTAAACACCTGTGGCTGACCATATCAGCTGATTTGGGACTAAGTGGGTTTGGCCTAAGAAATCATTTAATTCTGGTGAAGATGTTCAAACTCACGCCCAAAATCTGAGAACCTCCCTCCTTCTGGGAGGAAACATCCACAATGCATTTAAATAATCCCTTAGCCAAGTCACCTGAACCCAAATAAGGTGGCATGGGCCAGCCACAGTTTCTTAATTGCAGTGTAGACATATCCATAGTAAGCATGAGCCTCAAATTAACTGGTAAAACAAACAAGGAGTCCTGTGGCACTTTTAAAGATTAACACGTTTATTATTTAGTATTTATAAATTTGTTAGTCTTTAAAAGTGCCACAGGACTCTTTGGCTATGTCTACATTGGGTAATTTAAGTCGACTTAACTAAGTCAACTTTCAGTCGACATAGATAAGTCAATTTAGTGTGTCTCCACTTAAAAATAAAGTCGATATAAAGGGGAACTTAAAAAGTCGACCTAGAGCATCCACACTGGATGCCTAGGTTGACTTTGTGGGGCTTAGGGGGACCTAGGGCAGGTCCACAGGGGCAGGGGGCACCCCTTGCCCAATGCCAGGGGGCTCAGCCTTTGCCCGATTGTACCTATGTACAATGGGGCAAAGGGGGACAGGGACCCTGGCAGGGCATAGGGGCAGGGTGGGCAGACTCTGCCCTGCCCTGTGGGGGGGCATGCCAGGCTCCCCCTGTGCCCCCCCCAGCAGGGAGGGCATTGGTGTAGCCCTGGGGTAGCCCTAAATCGACTTAGGGCTACCCCATGGCTACACTGGCTTAAGTCGACTCTAGGGAGTCAACTTAAGCCTTAGGTCTACTAGAAAGGAGGTTTAATAAAGTCGACTTAATTTTAATTGTCGATTTAAGCAAGCTGCTTAAGTCGACTGAAAGAAACTGTAGTGTAGACGCAGGGTAAATTAAGTTGACTTAAGCAAGCTTAAGTCGACTTAATTTACCAGTGTAGATGCAGCCTCTGTTTGTTTTGCTGAACTAGACTAACATGGCTACCCCTCTGGAAATTAACTGGTAGTTTGAGTTGAGACAAATATATATTTCTAGCTTCTAGGGCCAACCAACTGAAAACCTCATGAAAGATTTTTAAAGGGCTGGCCAGTAAGCCCATTCCTCAAATCTACACCGTGGGAAAGATTTGTTGTTGGTTTCAGCCAGAATACCATGAGACAAGTTTTTCCGCACACCCAGTTCAATAGGGTGGGTTCTGAGTTATTACAGGGAATTCTTTCTTGGGTGACTGGTTGGTGAGACTTGCTCACCTGCTCAGGGTTTAATTGATTGCCATATTTAGGGTCAGGAGGGAATTTTCTCCCAGGGCACATTGGCTACAACTCTAGGGTTTTATTGCAGGAGCAGGTGGGTGAGGTTTTGAGGCCTGCACTGTGCATGAGGTCAGACTAAATGATCATATTGGTCTCTTCCGCCCTTGGAGCCTATGAGTGTAGGAGTCTATGAGAAATAGGGATTGGGAGATTGGCAGGTAAATGTGTCAGAATTTTTCAGAACCTCATAGTTTAATTGGACTTAATTCTATAAATGGAAAGGGACAGAGATAGTCTTTTTTGTTTCTTCAAAGCAAACTGTGCAATCCCAGCTTTAAGCATACGATAAATTATATTAAGATTTTTAACAGGACTATCTAGGACTTGTAACATCACATCGATACCATTGCTCCAGGAAATTGCAAATATAAATGCCACCACATTAATAAATGTTTCGATCTTTAAGATGTGGACTGTCTTTTTGTTCTGTCTTTGTACAGCGCCATCACGGGGTGACTTACCTTTAGAGGGAACAAGTCCACCTCTGCCTGTTGCACACTTAATTCACTTTCTAGCCTCCTAGCATCACTGAATAAACTGATCCCTTTCTTACCGGGCCTGCTGCCAGGCAGCTTCCAACTTCTGACTCCTTCTCGCATTTATTGGTTACTGCAGCCAGGCTCTATGATGATCCACTTTTTCTTGGTACTTGTGCCTACAGTTTTAATACACACTTGTTAGAGATTTCAGTGCTTTAGTGACTTTTCTTGTGGCCAGTTCCCTCTACTGCTTGGTGTCCTTTGCCAAGCCTACAACAGTTCTTCTTTCTCTATGAGCTCTTATGCTTGCTGCCTTTAAGCTTCCCAAAGGAACAAAGATAATGCTTTCAGTTGCTTCAGGAGGCTTTCTTAGTTAGAAAAAAAAATTGATCCATTTAGGAGACCAAAATGCAAAAAATTTCCAAGCAATTAATTAGTATTTTAAAAATACAATGTTGATACTTCTTTATTGCAGAAAAGTAAAAAGCCAAGCAGATGATGTGAAGAGCCACATAGGGTGTGTCTACACTTGTAAATTAAGTCGACTTAAGCTTGCTTAAGTCAACTTAATTTACTCTGCATCTATACTACACTTAGTTAAGTCGACTTAGCTAAAGTCGACCTAAATTTACAAGTGTAGACATAGCCCCAGCTATTTATTATCCCCCAGTTCCTATTTATCCATAAGTATTAGCATTGCATTTTTAAGTGTTACAATTGCAGCTTTCAAGAAATCCCATTACTGTCTGTCTACACTTTCAACTTGATATTTTACTTTTGGGGATAACTTGTTACCTAATCTGTTGATGAGTAATTTGAAATTGATGTTAACGAGGCTATGTGAATGAATGGTAGTGAATGAAATATGACTGAATTGAAACTGTTAGACATTTGTAAAGGTCTGGTAACTTATTTTTAAACTTGTTTTCAGTTTTGCATATGTCTTTACTTCCTGATTCATCCAGGACAGGAAGCAGGAATATAAAATACTGTCTCTTCTTGTATTAAGATTGTTTTTCATAGCTTTTCTAACTGTCTAAAAACAGGAAGCCCTGGAAATCTCAGAGGAGGATTCTTTCTCATGGGATTTCCACCCCAATTACTAGACCAAAGAATTTTGTATAAGCTCTTCAGATATTTAACTGAATCAGTTCTCTAAGCCTTTTGCAAATTAATTGTTGCTAGTTAACATGTTGACAACTACTAATAAAATTGCTTTGAAGATTAAAAGGTAAATTATAAAGAAAATTGTCTCTTGTTTCCAGAAACTGTAATTTTATTGGATTAAAATGAGAGATCAGGCTCATCCAACTCATAAGAAAATACATGCTCCCCTTAACTGCAGACTATATATTTTGTACCCAGGCATTAATTAATGGTAAATTAGATTAAAGTTTTTGAAAACTAAATTCATTAAATATGGTTTTAAACAGAGGGTAATTCTTCCTTCTTTCTTCCATTAGCAGCTTTCCAATGAACATTTAATCAGTAACTAGCTGGAACTGTACAGCTTGTTCTAGTAGCATTGATGGAGCCATGAAAAATGTTATAATGTTTTTAAAAAAACAGATTCTGTAGTTTATTTTCCAAGGGTAAAATTTGTTAATGCCCTCTGTCCCGGTGTACACTAACAGTCTTACAGCGGAAGGTTATCTAACCTAAGGAGTCTGTACCAGATAAATCACTTCAGCATTTTAAATATGATGGATATGAAAGTAAAGATGACTTTAAAAAAAAAAAACCTCTCAAAAGTAGCAATGAAATATTTGTTTTAATATTTTCTATAAAATGTAATTGCTTAGGTGCTCTTTCTTGTAAGTTTCATTACTCTTGATATATTTGTTACTCATTTGGCTTTAGTTGATGTATTTCAGCTGTGTACACTTTGTACATTTCAGCATTTGAAAATTTGAATTCAGAAACCACAAGATAGTCATAACATTTGACTCCAGCAGCTTAAATAGCTTAACTCATTTTCAGAGAGAATCAGGGACATCATAGATCAAGGACTGTACCTATATCTGCTGTTCATTAATTATTCATGCAGTTCAAGATGAATGTGCAGTAAATAAGGCCAAACAATAAGTACTAAAAAAAAGTCTCCAAAACAAATATATTTATTCATAGAACACACAACTGCTCGGTGCTTTACAGGCAGATATGAAGATACATTCCCTGCTCTTAAACAGCTTCCAGTTCAAGCATTGTATCTTGATCCTAACATTAAACGTATGCGGAGCTCTAAACCCTGGATGACTTCTATATCCATGGAGCACTAAATGATTCTCAAACCCCTCCAACCCCTCCCATACACACCTAGTGGAGCCACAAAGATATTTATAGCTGCCCAGCCTATGTTGGAAAATATTATGTACTTAGAGACTATCATAATTCACATGCAGAAGGGGATTCAGACTTTGTTTTTGTAATTTTCTAACTCTAGAGTTCTTGCCATGGTAACATTAATGTTGCTTTAACATATTTGTCGTTTTAAAAAAAGTGGGGGGAATTAAATTTAAAACACCCTGATAAAATAAAAATTCTATCATCTGTCTCCATAATGACTTGGTGCATGGGTCATCAGTAAAATTTGGACCTTTAAATCCATAGTATGTAGCCGTTTACTGTTTGAACTGAGTAACTGGTAACAACAGTAAGTCATTATCCTCTATGTGAGCCAACCACTGGAAAGAAGATAAGACACACACGTTGCTCTTGGGTTTCACAGCCATTTGCTGACAGCAGAGGAATGTAGAGACTCAGGGTTCCTAGTTTCAAATCCTGGTTCTGGGGGTAATGTTCCCTTGTGGTCTTAGACCCTTCTGCCTCCATCTCCCCAATATGACTCTGTCCCCTTCTGCTTCTATCCGCCCTTCCCTAGTTTCCACCTTGTGTCTCTCTCTCTGTTTCCTCCCTTCCAAATACCTGGGTCCTGTTCCCATTTCTCTATAATATCTACACCCTCTTTCCAGTGCCTGCTCCTCTCCTTTTTTTGTTCCCATTCTCCCCTCCACCCCCTGACTCTTTCTCCTCCTGAACCCTCTGTCTTCTTACTACTATCACCCATCTCCTGGTCCTCATCTCTTTGTATTTTGCTCAAGCCGCCTTCTCTCCTTTAGCTGTTTCTACTGAACATATGCAAACTGCAACTTTTTCAGAAGCTTGTAACATGACCAAAATGTGTTGAATTTTCAGAATTAAGGCAAAAGGCATGTTCCCAACACCATGTGACACCCCCTGCCAAACTTCAAGTCTCTGCTCCAAAATATGGAGGTACATATTTTTCCTCTTATCTTTACCCTTGGAAATGGCTTTATTGTTTTAGCTGAAACTTTTCAGAAAAATTCAGCTCGAGGCAAACACCCACCATGGAAAATTCCATCCATAATGGTTGAAGACCAGCAAGATAAATAACTGATATCTTTAACTTTAGCCAGCTCTGCCAGTTCTGCCTACAATACTCTAGTTTGCTACCATACATAGATTATCTACATTTGAGAAAACAGTTATCATAGGGATTCCGTTAACTCGTTTATTTTGTGTTATGTCCGTTGCGAGTATTTTTGTGTGACCAATGTTTAGAACCAGTTTTGGAGCTCCTTGGGAAACTTTAGGATTCAGCAAAAACAACAAGAGTCCTGTGGCTCCTTAAAGACTAACAAATTTCTTTGGGCCTAAGCTTTTGTGGGCTTCAACCCACTTCATCAGATGCACCAATGCTTTATGAGAGGTGTGAGGCTTGATGCATCTGACGAAGTGGGTTGGAGCCCACAAAAGCTTGTGCCCGAAGAAATTTGTTAATCTTTAAGATGCCACAGGACTCCCGTTGTGTTTGCTGTACACAGAC
The DNA here is from genome assembly GCA_007922175.1 of Pelusios castaneus. Lineage (NCBI taxonomy): Eukaryota > Metazoa > Chordata > Testudines > Pelomedusidae > Pelusios > Pelusios castaneus. The sequence goes on from ML685808.1 coordinate 8,691,146, forward strand.
TAACACAGCTACCCCTCTGGAAATTGTTCAGGATTCCAAAATTAGTTTCCATTCTGAACTGGAATGGAAAGTTTAAAAAATTGGAAAATATTGCAGAACAAAAAACTTAGAAAAGTTCCTTAAGGAAGTATTGCAAAGAAAAATTTCAATGTTTTCAATTAAAATGATTCAGCATCTCAAAATGACAACTTAAAATTGGATTCTACCTTTCAGAAAATCCAGACATTTCCTGAATTAACATTTTTTCCCCCATGGAAAATGTTGATTTCTGACAAATTGTATTTTCTGCAGGAAAATATTTAAAATAAAAAGTACTGACCCAGTTTCACAAATGACTCCAATAAAATCCTGTCATTTTAATTTAAAACAGAGAAAACTGAGTATGTTTAACAATTTCAAAGCAGGGAATGATATGACTGTTCTTAGTGATGTTAATATTACATCCATTGTATCTTCTACCTTCTTTATTTTAGCAAAACTGTATTTTAAATATATTCAGAATGTGATCACTGGAATAGCATAGGATATTTGGCATATGTACTTGAAGATCCACAAATAGACTAGAACAGACTTTTTTTTAATTTAGGGAGCAAAATCGTTTATGAAAATGGGGGGGGGGAAATGCTGGTTACTTTATCACAATAAAATCTTGGCAATGACTTCCTTCTAACAGATCAAATCTGAGCACTGAATTGATTCCTGGTGCACTCTCTATACTTGTCTGTAGCTAGACTCAGCAAACATTTTTGTTTTATACTACTTTGAAACTGTTTGCAGTGAAAAACTATTTAACAATATTTCATCTGCACTCATTGCTGACACCTGTCATCAGCAACAAATAAATATCTGTGTAGATAACGCATATCTCAAGGTCCTGAGATAAGACAACAAAATGGGGCATTAGAGAGCTTGAATACTTATATTAATTACAACAAACCTGTGTGGAAAGGAATCCATTTTATACATATTATGTTAAATGAATCTACTGTGCATTAAATATAGTCTGTTGTCTCCATCCCTGGGAAAGTATCTATCCTCTTTTGTAAGTTTCCCAACATGGACAGTGTAGTGATAACTTGGTAACATTGTGTGACTGCAAAAAGCCCTGGAGCTAAAATGTGACTACAGGTTTGCAATAATTTGTGAAAAGACATCTTTGCTCAGCTTCTGTCTCAGAGCTGTGTGGCATCTCATTTATTCTAACTTTGACTAAGCTCTGAAATGCATACTGTAGTATAAGTAATGGAACAGCAAATCCATTCTGAATGACTAAGCACTTTCCTGAATCTTCTTCCTTCTCCATAGAGTGATTTTTAGGTTGGGGTGTAGTTTACTTAAGTTTCACTACCAGTGGCTCTTCTGCTGTTTTTAATGGCTGGAACGAACAGATACCTTACTGCTAATCCTGCTTTGTGGCTTTCTTCATTGTGATATCTCAGGCTGACAGAATTTTTCTGCTGGTGAAGGAACACTACCTCCCGAAATTACCTTAGCTATGGCTGACAGAAGTATTCTCCTTTCAGTGTAGTGACATCTACATTGGGAGAGGAGTCTGTTGGCACAGCTACATGGGTCAGGGGTGTATTTTTTTTCACATCCCTGACTGACATAGCTATGCCAGTATATGTTTAAAATATAGACTCAGGACTGGTCTACACTACCTAGTTAGGGTGACATAAAGCAGCTTATGTTGACCTAATTATGTCAGTGTCTACACTGTAGCCTTCCTACTGCCTATGTAAGTGCCCTACTATACCAGCTTCAGAACTCCACCTTCATGAGAGGTATGAAGCTTACGTTGGGCTAAATAGGGAAACACGGTGTCTGTGTAAACACTGCATTCCTTATATTAGTTATTGATTGTCTTGACAATTTCATGATGGGAGCTGTGAAACTGACAAAGTCAAGCAGCTAGAACCCAGCTACTCCCCTGCTCCTCTGGAGAGTTGGGTGGCTTCACATCCACTCTGGGCTGGGAGTCAGGGCGAGAACCTAGGGTGGCTTCAGACACCTCCATTGCCAGCTGGCAGCCGGGGCAAGAAGCCCTGGTGGCTTGGAGTGGGAGAGGAAGCTATGATCCCAGCAGTGAGCTGCCAGCAGAGCTGAGAGACCGTACTATCAACTCCCCAAACTGCTCCTCTTAGGCTGGTGGAAACGTTCCTAGAGAGGATGTGCACCAGCAACCAAGGAAGGCAGTGTGTACATGAACCACCACACCAGTTAGGTAGGTTTACTTGCGTTTCTAGTGTAAACATACCTTTAGCCACAGAGTGCACTTGAGCAGCACTAAATCTTGTGCTTATTTTATTTTCATGCTACTCCAGGGCATCAGTAAAGATAAAATCATAGAAAGCCCCAAATTCACATTCAGGGTCAGCATGGCTAAGCACCATTGCCTGCTGCTTAGGAGACACATGTACATGCATATTTTTTGGAATATCCCATCCCAAAGGACCCTGACAGTGGCTGGGAAAGACTTCAGCCTGCTCTGAAACATGTTCAGGAGCTATAGTTGTCCCAGAAGCTTCTTCATCTGTTTAGGAGATTAGATATGATGGACCATAGGAAAGACAGAGAGATTTCAAGTGATTTTCATACATGAATTGAACCTACAGGATCTCTGTGAGAAATAGATTATTCATATTATCTGAGTAGAAAAGACTTTTAAGAAGATTAAATTGGCTAGTATGGCTCTTCATTAGGAGATGTATGAAATTCTTTTTAACATAAACTTCCTCACAACAGAAGATTGTGACTCTTCCTGTTCCCAAGCCATGTTTTAAGCACTCTTCCAAAAGAAATATTTGTACAGTTTCTGAAAATAGGCAGTTAGCCATTTTTTAATAAATAAACCTTTTCTGTTCATCTTTTTAAAAAAAATGCAAAGAAGCGTTGTTTGTTAATACCTTTTGAAACATTGATTTTCTCCATGATACGATCAGTATTGACTGCTAATGATTTTTTCAGGAACAACAATCAGCATCTCTATCTAAGGGCGGGGATTGCTATTAGCAGTTGAAATACTTGTGAAAATGTGAAGTTGCAGCACCATGTGAATTTAAAACATATGACACAAACAGCAGATCTAAATCAGAGGTGGGCCAGATATGGCCAGTCTGAGCTTTTTGTCCAGCTCACCCGCTAGGCCTGGCTGGCAGCCTGGAGCGTGGCTGCTGCAGCTGCTCCCGCTTCAGACCAGGTGGCCCTGTCCCCTCCCACCATGAGGGCTCAGCAGCATTGCCTTGGTGGAATATGGCAATCACACCACCTCTTCTTCCTGCAGGTGAACCAGCAACACCCTGGCCGTGGTGTGTTGGCTACTCCCCCACCTGGCTACAGGGCCGTCCCTGGGGGGGGGGCAAACGGGGCAATCACCCCGGGCCCCCCCATGGCTACACTCTTCCCTGCTCCGTGGGACGGGAGCACTAAGCCTGGCCTCTGGGCTAGCCGTCCCCGCCCCCGGGGCGGAGCAGGCAGACCCAGGGGTGGGGCAGGTGTCCAGGGCCTGCCTCTGGGCCAGCCTTCTGCGACTTGCCCCATGCTGCAGGGTGCCCTCGGCCGGAACCAGCTCCCAGCAGCAGCCTCGGGTCCCCAGCTGGGGCACTGGCCGCAGCAGCCTGGGGTCCCGACTGCAGCCAGCTCCCGCCACCGGTGGCCCCCGCTTCCGGGGCCAGGCCCGGAGCCGGCTCCCCACCGGCGGCCTCTGCCTCCCCGCCCGGGCTGGCTCCCTGGGTGGGTGGAGCGGCCCGCCTGCCGTCCAGCACAGGGGGCGGGGCCCTGCCTAGGCCAGTTGGCCCTGGGCCCCGCTCCCCCCATGGGACAGCCCTGCCTGGCTACACTCATTCCTCCTGCTGGCTCAGCAGCACCCTGGTCAGAGCATGGTGGCCACTTACCCCACAGCCCAGAGGCGTCCTGGCTGAAGCGCAGTGGCCATTCTCCACAGTCGCCAGGGCCCAATGACATCCATTTCGCCATCCAAGCTCCTCTTCCTGGTTTCTTTCCTTCTCTCTGTGGTACCAAATGAAAGTGGAAAAAACTCAGTGCAAAAAATTCTCCCCTCCCAGCTCCACTTCTTCCCCCCTGCAGTACAAAAAAAAAGAAAAGAAGTGAACAGTTGAAAAAAAATAAAACTGCAAAAAAAGAAAAGTGGCCAATGCAAAAATAGTGCAAAAAAGTGGATAGCGAGTAGGTTTTTTATTAATTAGGTTTGTGTATGTCAGCTGTAGTGCAATATGCCACCCCTCCCAGCTTTGACCCCTTCCTCTGCCTCTGCCCTCTTGCACCATGTGGGCCAAGCTGTGGCTGCTTGCCCTCCAAGCCCTGCCCCTTCCATGCTTCTCTTCTACTGCGTGTGTCCCACCACACAGAGGATATGGCCCTCAAGCCAAAAATTTTGCCCACCTCTGGTTTAAATCAAGATGTACATTTTACTTGGCCAAATTAATAAAAAAATCTCTATTCTTTCCCCTGCATTTGTAAGTAGTGACAAATTTCTCCTGATATTTAGGGATGTATTTTGCATATGTTAGATAAGAATCTGGCAGGCAGTCTAAGAAAATAAGAAGGATTTCCAGAAAGCTACAGGTTAATCAATTTAAACCTCTGTCATATATTTATATATTTTGTGTTGCCTTTCTCAACTTTGCTGATTAAGTATTTTAGAATAAAAAGCAGCTTTTCCCTTTCTCAGTAGCCTGCCTTTCTTTTCACATGTATTGTTCTTCAAGTGATTCCAAAAAATGAGGTCTATATAATCATCATTGACCCTGTTGTCTTGAATTTTGATATCTGAAGGAATGGTTGTCCTCACTGAGTAGGTTAGGCAGAAAGAAGAGGCTGGGAATGGAGAGGAAAATCTGATTTACATACAAATACCTTGTTAAGAAACAAAAAAATGGAAAGAAAACATAAGCTAGCCACATTACATGTTAAGATGGTGTAGTGGAAGCGAAGTAAACATGTTGTCTTAAGTTTCATGGTTTATACCTGACTGGCAGTGTTTAAAGGAATAATTAAATGGTGGAAAGTTAAATAATGATAGTTTATGGATAACAACTGTAGTTCTGATTCAGTGTCATTTTTTAACTTCATTTTTCAGCTTCACATTTCTCTTCCAACATTTGTTTGAACCATACTGATACATTAATCTAAGTCATCTTTCCTGATCTCAGGTTTACAAATGTCAAAGCTAAGAAAATAACCCTAACCTTCTCTAGACTTATTCTGGACATCACTTGATTAAATCTGTTCACTTTCATCTTTATAAAACCTGATGTGGTTAATTTGATATTTCAAAGTGTTCCACTCCAAAAAAGTATATACAAAGCCTTTTGTTATGTTTCATTATTTATTGATATAGAAGATCACAGCATAATATAGCTTTCAGAAAGAGGAAGGAAAGAAAGATTTAACGAAGATGTCTACCAGAGAATTTGTTCAAAACAATTACACGAGCAAATGTTAGATTTGCCATAAAACAGTTAATCCAATTAAATTCACACATAGGAAGCAGAAATGCCACTTCTCACCTAAATAATACAGCAGTCTCTCTTTACCACCAAAACTACTACACACAAATTACCTATATAGTTACGTGCTGTAGTAATGTTTCAAAAGTGAAAATACAATGATCTCTGGGAAAATAACTTTACTGTCACTAAATATATGTTGGTTCCAATTATACAGATAGAGCTGCAATATCCTAATGTCTCCAGCAACACAATAGTTGCATTTATGGGAGTACGGCATTAAGTTCTTTGTAGTACCTGTATTTCTGGTCCACATTACAATGTTAAATCAGTTCCTTAGGCCATGTCTACACCGACAGCAGCAAAGTCTTTACCATCAGGTCAATTTTTCCAGATTGACTGAGCGGTCAGTTAAGACAAAGTCCGTCGATCCAGAAATCAACTTACTAAAACAACCTCTACAAAATGGCATACTGTTGCCTTGATGGAAACACATTTCCCATTGGCACAGTACAATGAAGATCCTGCACTAAAGGAGAGTTAAGAAGTCAATGAGAGTTATGCAAATTAATCTACTTAGCTTGCATAACTCTTGTTGATTGCTGCCAAATTTTACTAGCAGTGTAAACCAGTCCTTAAACTGATAAGTGGTTTAGATCCAAAAAATAGTGTTCATCATTTGGATTTCAATTGCCACTTCAGAAAGAGTGATTAAATTCCTATAGCTGTACGCGCTGACAGATTTTTGGCTCTAGAACCATGATTTTCCAAAGGGACTATGATTTGGGGTATCATTCTAATGTGCCACACCTTGGAGACTGGTTTGCTAATAAGTGAGAGTTCAGCACTTTTAAAAAATCGTTGTGTTGAGTTGGATACCTAAAATTAACGATTATGCTTGAAAATGATTCTTCTCCACACTTTTTTTCCCCTTAAAATTTCACATTTTTGCTACAACACAGCAAACCCTACCTGTGATGTTTTCCGTAATCCACTGGTTTAATTCATGGGTAAACTATGTGATACATCCCTTCTAGGAAGACTATTCCTATCTAGGTGTGTGAGGATGTGTACTTGGAATTCATATACGTGAACCCCATTTCCCATATCTAATCAAAGCCTAAGGAGACCCTTCAAACACAGTCCCATTATGGGATTTAAGCTAAGAAGACTTTTGCCGACCAGCTGAACATAGGTGAATCCTGCCCAATATACAATTATAACATTTTTATTTTGTGACTTCAAAAAAATCTTATATGTAATTCCTCAAAATTTGTGATAAGCTCCACCCTGTTCTTTATAGAGAATCTATTTTAAATTTAGTTATCCAGTTTTTTCCTCTACAATAATTTAACTTTATGTTGTCAGATATTACAGTTAAAATTACTTGGTTAAAATTATGCACAAATAAAGGTTAGTAGGTCCTATGCAAAATTCAGAGGAAATTAATTGGATATGGAGTCAATAATAAAATAAAAACAGATTTGTAATAGGAAAGTCTTACAGTGAAGAGAAGCAATTTCTGGTAGAAGAAGTTCTGCATCTTATTGCCTACCACTAAAAAGATGTGATCACTGGCCAATTTAGAATGTGTTTACTGGATAGAGGATATGTGTTTGCTCAGCGACTGGCCAATAGGTTTGAATGTATATGTGGCCTACAATATTTACATCTTCAAAATCAACTGGACCAAACTAATCAGTTTGCCACTTTGTAGACAGTCAATGTAAAGAACAGAGATTATGGTCAACAAGTAAATGGGCCTCTGTACTCTGAACAATCTGCAGGTAAAAGAGAGATCCTGCTAACAGAGCATCTCAAAAATTCAACCTTGTAAGCATTCATATGTAGGTGTTGCAGGTCGTCATGTGATAAATGCGGGTGCAGCCTCACTAATCCATGACATTAAACAGTACTTGGTGCCATGTGGCTTTAGGCAAAGGGAAAATTTGATTCCGTGTAAACAAGTCCATGAAATAAGGTGGAACATGAAGAAAATGAAAATATCTTCATAATGATAGCTCTTGCAGCTCAGTGGAAGCTATCTTTCCAGGGTGAGGATGTGGAAGCTAAGATACGTCTTGTATCTAAATAATCCTCAGGAGAAAATTGCAATATTTATAGTACAAGACACATGACATCTTGGTAATACTCCATGTGTTTAGAAACTACGTTGCCAAGAGACCTCAGATGTTTTGCACATCATGGGAAATCACGGAGATGCCACATTCCAAATCATCAGGTTGTGTTACAGAGGTATCAATCAGTGATGGACTCTTACAATATTTTCCAGTGATAACATAAACCACGGGAGAGCAATTCAGCTGTGTTTCTTTGTCATCAAAACAGCACCCTGATCTTTCATCTCCAGTATCACAGCTGACTATAATGATCTTCATTAAACAGCAGCAGAACAGTCTCAACAGTTAAACAAGGCCAGAACCCTACTCATGACTAAGTGTATCTGTAACTGAATAGTCACCATGTTCTCTTATCACCTTCTCCAAAAAGGAGCAAGAGACTGAACAACTGGAGGGCAGTTCCAGAAACACCAACACTGTCCTTTGTCAGTGAAGCAAGAACACCCTTGTCAAGAGATGTCTCCTCAAAAAACAAAACCTCTGTTCATTTGAGGATGGTTGATACCTTCCTCTCGCTGCATAAGGCATTATTAATGTCTGCTAGCAAAGATGTCATAGCCACATTATTGCTATAAGCAATCCAGGGACAGAGTCTCAAGGAACTCAGAGGATCACAAAAATCATCATTTAAAAATCCAAAGTTTAATTCAAGCTCAGCCCCAGAGTGTATCAGAGTCAATGGCACTTTCGGTCAGAAGGTTGAGAAAGGCCATTCTAGACCTAGTATGTGTAACGGCTGAGTAATATAACAAATATATCACACTCAACATTTTGTTCAGCACAGAGTTCATGCATCAGTGACCCTGTCTACACAGGCCAAAAAAGAAAAGGATTGTTTTTCAGTTAGCTTAAATCTGTTGAACCTTTCCCTTCGCTTAATACCACGTAGAGGTTTAACATCTTTAATACCGTTTGTATTTGTTACATTGTAGGTTAGATGGGAGCCTTAGATATTTTAAGTTTCTATGGGGTGGCAAAGGGGAGGATACTACCTTTTTTTTTTTTTTTGGCCAATAGACAGCCAGACAGCTGCAGAGAACCAGACTTGAATCATCTTTGTCAAAATGAGCCTGGTGACACTGTACAAGTAAGTGTCAATGTAACTTGCAAGATTTAAATAGTGAAAGAGAGGAAAAATGTTGCTTTTATAGTATGTTTCCTGCAAGATGTATGAAGTGCTGGGGAACACTAAGCATTGCCTTTCTTTTTATGAACATAGGAAGGGTCTCTTTATCCCTGTTAACCTTGACAGGGATGGATATGTCAAATCCTGCAGTAATAATGTGAATAAAGGTGAATTTCCCTCTCAAATGAACTCATTGGTGATGCAACAGTTTTTCTTTTGGCAAGATGTGTCCTTAAAGTGTTCCAAGAATTTTAATTAATCCAGAACAAATTCACTGCTGTCACCCTTCAGTGATCTGTAATTACATTTTCATAAAGCATTCTTGTATGTTATTGTTTTAAATTATTTAAGCCACCTCTTCCTATTACAAAAACAGTTTGCAAATCACTAGCATAGAATCACAAGAATGCATCAAAGAATTAATTTTAGTCATATATTGCAATGAGTTTGAATGCTAATTAGCCAGCAGAGGTCTGCATATATTTTTTTATTTTTTTATTTCAATGCTAGTAATATAAAAAGTCATCGCTGAAAACAAATAGAGTGACCAACTAACTTCAACAGGATATGAATATCTGAGGAGTAATTTTTGCAAGTGAATTCTTTCCAGAAAAAAAAAAAGGTATGTTTGTGCATCCAGTTTTTAAGTGATGATTTTGTCAGCTGCGCTTTCAATCTACAAAAGCAGAGTGCAACAGTTGCAAATATACCCATATTGATTCCTAGTTAAACGTGTCAGCAGTTGAATTGCATGGCCTGTGCTTTGAGATTGTGTTATAGGTTCTAGGCTACTACTTTGTTTTTCATTGATATTCTGAATCAAAGGGGAAAACTTTTCCCCCGAGGCTGAGATTTTGAGAACTTGGCATTGTTAGCCATAAGGAAATCCAAATCAACGCAGTCTCTATTTACCTAAAATTTGCTGTGTCAAAATAAAGTACATGATATCAGCCTTATCTTTACTGTCATTGAAACTGGTAAGTATAATAAGATGGTCTCTTTTACTTTCAATTACACTAACATCACATGCAATTAGTATACCATAAATTATGCTTTGTTTGTTACTAATGACCAGTATATTCCATAATGGACTTTGATACATGACAATGATAATTGATTGATACATGCATTATTTCCAAACTTACCAGTATTGAGAGAGAGAGAGAATTGTTTTTCAACAGTTTCACTGTGTTCATTTGACTTGCTTTTTAATGTCTTCTAATTTAAATATGACATTCCCTAAAGAATAAATAGGATGTACCTGTTGAAAAGATGATTAATTTGTATTGTCCATCCTAAGAAAGGAAGTCTTGTTAGAAAGAAAAAAAAACAAAAAACATTCCACATGCATGAGTTACACATATTTCCAGACATCTTCATTACACCTGCAGTGCAATTTAAGATAGCAGCTGGTACACTGTGTTGACATTTCAGAAAATTGTACAACAAAATAAAAAGCAAATGCTATAGAGTTGATGATCTTAATAATCCCTTCCATTGTGCTAGGTAAATGCATTAGGTTAATATATGTCCTTTTTATGTCTTTCAGAAATTGTTTACTTTTTTCTTTGATCTTTGTCTGTGTGCTTTAATGTTAAATAATTTTATCCATCACTACCACTGATAATTGAAAGGTAGCAGGGTGCTTCTTTTTGTGGTGTGTAATAATTCAATGATTTGGAAGAAAAATATAAAATCATTGCTGATAAAAGATTGCAGATGACAATTTGATGGAGTGGCAAATAATGTCAGGTCATTTCTACTGGGCAGTCTGGATTGCATGGTAAAATGGGGTCATTTGAAAAACATATCTTTTAATATAGTCAAATGCAAAGTCATACATCTAGGAACAAAGAATGGAAGTCACACTTAAAGGAAGACAGTTGTTTTCTGCAAAGTGTAATAGGTGATTCCAAGAAGGATTTAGGGGTTATGGTGGATAAACATCCAAACATTGGTGTGACTAAAAGGTCTAATATGATTCTTGGATGGATAAGCAAGAGAATATTAATTGGGGGGCATTATTCTGTAAAACTCTGTATAGAGCATTAATGAGACCATTTCTGGGAGAATGTGTCTCATTCTGATGTCAACATTGCAGAAAGGATGCTGACCCATTGAAAAAGATTAAGAAAAGTCCTGCAAGAATTTGAGGTCTGGAAAAAAAAATTTACATTGAAATATTTTAGGAAACTCAATCTGTTCATTTATCAAAGATGAAATTAAGAAATGACTTGACCTGTCTTTAAGTACCTATGTGGATAGAATTTTTCTGATAAGAGGCAGCTCCTCAATCTAGCAGGAGGAGGCAGAATTTGATCCAGTGACTGGAAGATGAAGCAACACCTGGAATACTACAGGCTAGATACGTGTTCATTTTTAACCACAGGAGTAATTAACCATTGGAACAATTGTGGAAGTCTAGACTCTGTCTCGTAAATATTTAGGGGGAAATGGTTTCTTATTCTGTTGGAGAGGTTATGGCCATGATGAAGGAACTACTGGATGAAATTCTTTATCCTGTTATACTGGAAGTCAGAAAAGATTAATTAAGTAATATATTAAAAGACATATTCACTTTTGGGGAGCAATGAAACAAGTACAGTGTACAAAGCTCCTCAAAAAATATTCTGCTTTTATGATTTATTCTCACCAGGGCTGAGTGTCTCACAAAGCTTCAGTCAAACCTTGATTCCAGCCTCAGCCTGTAAGAAAGCATCCTTTCAATATAACTTGAACTGATAAACAAAATGCTTAATTTTCCCTTTTTTGCAGTTTTTTTAAATTGCGGTTCTGACACATCTATTGTCCACAGATAAATAAATACGGTCAATAAAAATGAAACTGACATTCAAGATCTTGGAGGAGAGCTAAGCGTCTTGCAGAATCAAACTCCAGCAGTAACTATGTAGTTTAATGCCATGATAGTATTTCTCAACGACTGATCCATGGACCAGCACTAGTCCCTGTAATCTTCCTGACATAGTATAGAAAGCAAGTCCTTGGTATCAAAAAGGTTGAGAAACACTGTGCTCTGATCCAATAATCTAGAATTGGCATGTCTCCACTACCTATCATATGCACTGAGTCATGAGACACTTTTTCAATATAATTCATGAGTAGGGACTGTCTGACGAATGTTGTGATGTGGAGGCTTTTACTTCCAAGTCAAGAGTTAAAATCTAGCCTTGTTTGATAGGGAGTGAGAGTCGTTACCTGGGCCTGGTAGTTCAGTGAATGAAATTAAATAAGTTAATTTCATTACAATTCCTACTGGAAACACCCATAGGTAATTTAGCACTGTACTTTGCTTTAGCAGATTAATAATAAAATGCCTCCTCCTTGAGGCAGTTGCACATCCTCGTATCTCATTGACAGCACTGCAGGTTGAGGCCACTGAGCAGTTGGCTGGGGGTACTCCACCCCTTTCCTGGTGGGGTCCAGATAAGGTAATCAAGCAGGAAAAACAATGTGTTAGTACTGGCTATATGAAAAGAGACCCTAACTTTAAAATGTAATTACAACATTGAGAGCCATGTAGGAGTTGCTTTCAGATATAGTACATTTAAATGACTCCTTAATTGTAAACAAGATTAGATTGGTGAAGAATAAATCTGGAGATGTCATTTCACTTGCACAACACCCAGACTTAGTTCTGTGGTTCTTTGTCAGGGTAATGATTTTTAAGTAACAAGGCAAGCATATGTTCTTAGAACAAGGCTTCAATAAATTTGGACTTCAGCAACTGGAAATAGTATGGATAGAGATTTTGGACCCATCTGAATATTGCTGGAGTGAGAATATTTTGTATTGGTATGTTTTTTTAAGTTTTCTTTTTGTTTTACAATCACCACTCATAGCAACAGGAATAATGTGCCTAATGGCAATAAAAACAAAATAGGAACGAAAGCCTCACCCATTTCTCTATCAACATGGATTAATCACTCCTTGATCTAACTCTCTGACACCTCAGAAGTGGAACAATACCTTTTAAAGGTGACCTGAAATGAGGTTTCCCTTCCAAGACATGATTTCAGATGTATTTTCCCCTGAAAGTATCAATGGAAACACAAATACCTAAACAATGCATAGAACTTGTGCACTACCTCAGACCTTGTACACAATACAGCCTTATCGCACAGTAAGGGGCTTTACCGGGCAATAAGGCTGTGAGTGTACACACTACAATGTTGCCTGTTGTGCAGCAACAGCCCTCTTGCCGCCCAACGGGTAAAGCAGCCAGACGATCCTGGTAATGCTTACCACAGATCATCTGTCCCACAATAGAGCGTGTGTACCCATTCATTGCGCATTAGACAGCCTCCGGAAATGTCCCAGAATGCCAATAGAGGCCACTCTGGGACACCGGAGCTGTCATATTTGTCAATTTCACCGCTCTAGCAGAGCAGTGAAATTGACAAGTAGGAGCGGATGTCCAGCTGCTGAGAGTGCTGGCACTCCTGACGGCTAGAGTCCCACTGCCCTGGGGAGTCCCTCAAGCTGCCCGGAACCGAGAGGCTTGAGGGACTCCCTGTAGAGGCGGGGCTCTAGCTGCTGATACCGTCAGCACTCCTGGTGGCTAGCCCCGCTGCCGCTGGAGTCCCCACTGCTGGGGTTCCCCTGCCATTGATCTCGGAGGCAAGATAGCCCCGCTGGCTGGGTGGTGCATAGTGTGATAGGTGCCCATCATGCACTGCTCCTTCTAATGAAAATGCAAAGGAGCATGTGAACACTCCTTTGCATTAGAAGGATTAATGTATGGATGGGGGAAAGCAGTTATAATGCTTTGCTTGTCCTGCAACAATTTATTGCGGGACAAGTCTGTAGGGCTTACATAGCCCCAGTGTTAGCAACATCACCAACAAAAGCATGGACAGTCAAAGATTGCTCAGTTACACCTCTGTAGAGACTTCATTTGCATTACTGCAGATTGACATGAGTGTAACAAACAGAATTAAGTCCAGAGCCTTGAAATCCAGGCTTACCGAATCAAGACAAAAATTTCATCATTTTACTGTTTTGAAAAAGAGGGCGATTTCTGCTTGTGGCTCTATGGCAAGGAAATTCAGAAAAAGTCATTACTATTTAATTAAAATTAAATTCTGACTTTTGGTTATATATTTTCATCTTACATTGCACAAAAGATGGTATTATCCTTTTCATAATGAAACCACAATCTTTGGAATTTCTTATTTTTAAGTTTCAAATGTTCCAAATTCAAAAATAAAATTTGGGAGAAGAATATGACTACAATTAATAGCTGCATTTTATGTATCTTCCACTTCTATGTATGAATAATAACTGCACATTAATAGTGTAGCTGGTAAGAAATGTTCAGTTCATTCAACACAAAACAGTTTCATATCCAGTATCGTTATAAAGATTGCATCTGCTGCAATTCAGCATGCTTGACAGTTTTTCTAAACATGCTTTTTGCACTTCTAGAATGTTTCTCTTATCTAACTTTAGAAGGATGTGTATAAATCAGAGGTAATGATAAGCTACGTGGGGGGAAGTGAAAATTGGAAGCATTATAGCACCTCAGCATCTTGTGGTTTAGAGGCTGCAAAATGAGTTAATTAAAACAGCTTTCTTCTGAATCCTATGTATTAAATATTTGTACTTTTAGCGTCTTTCATCTAACAATCTGAGTATTTCTACATATTATTTCTTGTAACATCACTTTAAGGAAGGTATATAGCTTTTTTATACTTATTTTACAGGAGGCTAAAATACCTCACATAAGGTCAAAGTGGCCATTCTAATGTTGGGAAATGAAGTTAGACGTGATTACCAGTTCCCTGGTCTAATCACTAGACAACTGACTCTCCTGTTCTTTATCATGGTGGTAGCAGCTGGATGAAACAGGAGGTGTGACTAATTGATGATTGACTTTTTTTTAAATTTTATTTTCAGGGCAGCATGCTATTTGTATACATTTGAGTATGCTTCAGTTAGACTTTTTTCATCCCCCAAAGTATCTACAGCTATCATCATGTCTGCGCTATTTCTCTGGGGATGTTGGAGCCCACACAGGGTCGGGGACAGGACTGTGGACTACACAGGCCTACTAGTGTTCTGGGCAGAAGCCAATCAGCTGACAGCTGATGGAGCTCCATGGAAGCCTCCCAGCACCGTGATTCGGGGCTTGAACAGAGCTTTGATCTCAGTGCCTGATCCATTGACAGCTGCAGGGCACGGCAGGTTCAGGTTTATTTGGGGGAGTTGCCACCCTCACACCGCTCTTAGCTCTGGAAGCCCATCCAGTGAGGGCAAGTATGGACTGGCTTTGCCATGAGGTGGCCCCAACCCAGAAATGTCCCCATCCATCCATCCCTGAGCCCAGGGACTCCTACAGAGCATGGGAAGGCAAGCTGCTTGTGGGCTGCTACTGCTCTGTTCATTGCCGGTGTCCGGTGGGACAAAGACACCGAGAGAGAAGTGCTTTGGCAGAGCCTGTGGCCGGCTTCTAGTAGCTACTACGCCTGCCCAGCAGACAGGAGACACAGGGCACTGTGTCCCCCCTACTTATTGCCAAGGCACTCAGCTGACAGTTCTGGCAGAGGAGGAGGACAGGTAGAATGAATGGAGTCAGCATATCCTTGTCCTGGAGCCAGCTCCCAGATTGCCCAGGCCAGGTTTGCCCGCACCTGGTCTGGTTTTCACACACTGAGGTGCCCTGATGCCTTTCAGTGGCTCTCCCCACACCATGCCTGTGCTGACCATCATGTGGGGCTGCCATTGTCCCACGGCAAATGGCAGCAGGGAGAGGTGTTGCAGGGAGAATCAGGTGAGCCCCTTGTGCTGATTGCTGTTGATGTGTGTGGGGCAAGGGCTGTGTGAGTCTTCCCTTAACAGGCTTTGAAGTGTTAAGTATTACTGGGCACTGTGAGTAATACAGGGGTCTTCCTGTGGTGAGTCTACACTCCATTTGATGGGCTGCCTCTGCCATGGACAGTCACATACCCAGGCATGGATTCTCAGCGTGGCAGCAGAATTACTTGAGATTATTTCTGAATGCCTTCAAAACTATGAAATTTAATATTGCATCACTAGCTAGGACACATTCTGCTGGTGCTCTGGTAACATAAAGTAACGTGTTTTTGAGGGATCCCTATAGCTGAGATACTTAGAGCACTTGCTTGCAATGTCACTTATATGTTTATAAAGCACTACTCCATTGTGGCAGTTCGTAGCTCAGATGCCTGATTGGGGCATTTTACAGGGGAGTCTTACAGTTGTTTAAATAGTAGTCCTATCACCTACCTGTCTGAGAGAGAACATTTAGTTAATAACCTTCAATGGAATCCATTTAGACAACTGGTTGAAGGAAAAAAGAGGTTATTTACCTTACAGTAACTGGAGTTCTTCATTGATCTAGTGACCTGCCCTTCATGCCGACTGATGCAAAGTCCTTTTTCTGGATACAGTGAAACCTGGATTATCCGGTCCTCAATTAACCGTGCATTCGGTTAACCGGGATCGCGGAAACATGGGGGATCGGGTGGCTGGGGGGCCAGCTCCGATTCGAGCCGGCCCCCCAGCTCAGCTCCCGGGCTCGGCTCTCAGCAGGAGCTGCGGCGTTAAGC